>JAMPIV010022095.1:77500-155000 GCA_024509875.1 Oreohelix idahoensis
CCTGTAGTATTCCTGACAGATGCAAGATCAGCACTCCAAGCACTTCAGTCCAGAAAATTGCCAGGTATACAAGCCCTACTTTCTGAACTGTGCAACCAGCGCAGGGTCGTCATGCAGTGGATACCGTCTCATTGTGGAATACCAGGAAACGAGAGAGCAGACGGACTGGCTAAAGAAGGTGCTGCAGACGAGCAACCAGTTACGTACCATCAGAAGAAAAAGATGATCAAATCTATCAGAAAGCCACCAACATCAACGCATTATGACTACCAAGCTATGAACAGATCAGAACAAATAGTCATTCTGCGCCTCAGAACAGGACACAACCGCCTCCGCAGCCACATGTATACAAAATTCAAGATTGGCAATTCAGCCATGTGTACATGTGGACAGGCACCCCAGACTGCGGAGCACGTACTTCAAGATTGCCCCGAATATGATATATTGAGGCAAACCCACTGGCCCAGAGAAACAACACTGGAAGCAAAACTATATGGACCTCTGTATGAACTACAAAAGACAGTGAAGTTTATACAAGAAACAACATTGCAGATATAGACAATATATTTCAAGCGAACGAAAGAAGAAGAATATATATATATATATATATATATATATATATATATATATATATATATATATATATATATATATATATATATATATACGGAGGGTTTGGGATGTCAGGTATTGGTAGTACCTCTGGTGAAGGAGCTGTCATGCCCTTTTCTAGGCAGCTCGGCGCGGAAGAAACCACCTATTGGTTCAACGGGCATACGGCCAGCAACGCGCTGTGGAGCGTAAGGAGCACGGCGAGGCACGTAGAAAGCCCTGGTCATCCACTGCACCTGACTTCATCTCCAGTCGTCTTGACTTGTCTTGCCACTGGATTCAGATGGACCCAGGCGAGAGAGTGAGGTCGACGAATTGCGCAACTCTTCCTCACTTTAATCCAAATCACTGCGCAAGTCACTCTTTCATCCATTCATCCATCCACTCACAACAAGTCTTGTGGCGATGGGCGAGCGGCGAAGCGGCAGGCGTGGGTACGCCGGCAGTCGTAGTTGCAGACCTACACACAGGCGGCTCAGGCCATATGGTCGTCTTCCACTGATCGGAGCAGCAGTGGGATTTGGCAGCCCCCTGAGTGTCTGAGCAGCCCTCTTTAGGAAAGCACTGCTCACCTCCATGGCATGAGGAAGGGGCTAGAAAAGGTGCCCTAAACATTGCCTGCTCCACCATTACCTAACCAGCTTACCGCGGTTGGTGGGTACCCTACTTCAGCGGGCGACACATAAGAAAAAGAAAGGATAGATTTTTCCCCCTCATTCTAGGCGCATGGAATGTGCGCACTCTCCTTGACAAAGACTTTAACGCAAACAGACCTGAGAGGCGAACTGCCCTGATTGGGAGAGAACTGGCCAGATACAACATTGACATAGCAGCAATGAGTGAAACTCGACTTGCAGGCGAGGGCCAACTTTGCGAAAAGGGTGCAGGTTATACATTCTATTGGAGCGGAAGAGGAACTGAAGAAAGACGAGAAGCAGGGGTTGGATTTGCAATCAAAACAGCACTTGTTGGCAAGTTAGCGGGGCCCCCAAAGGGAATAAATGACCGACTCATGACAGTCAAGATCCCCCTGCTTTATGGAAGAAAACATGCCACCATCATTAGCGCGTATGCACCAACTATGACAAACCAGGATGACGTCAAGGATAAGTTTTATGAAGAACTACATGCAGTCATTGCATCAGTTCCTAAAGCAGATAAGCTCATCATTCTTGGTGACTTTAATGCAAGAGTAGGGCTCAGATAACATCTCCTGGAATGGCACTATTGGAAAGTACGGCGTGGGTCGCTGTAACAGCAATGGACTTCTTCTCCTCCAGACTTGCGCAGAACATGACCTCCTTGTAACCAACACCATTTTTCGACTTCCTACCCGCAACAGGACCCCCTGGATGCACCCTCGCTCAAAGCATTGGCACTTAATTGACTATGTAATTGTTCGGAAGAAGGACAGGCAAGATGTCCGGGTGACCAAGTCTATGTGTAGTGCTGAATGCTGGACTGATCATCGCCTCATTGTGTCTAAACTTAAAATTCGTATCCAACCAGCCAGTCGCCCTCAGTGGAAGAAAACTCATAAAAGGCTGGATGTCACCAAACTAAAGAAGACAAAAATCAAACAGTCATTTACTGACACCCTAGAAGACCGTCTCAAATCTATCTCGTTAGACGGCCAAAGTGGGGAAACAAATTGGGCAGCCCTAAGTGAGCAGATCTACAACACTGCTACAGAGGTCCTGGGTCCCGCCATCAAGAAACAAAATGACTGGTTTGATGAGAACTCAGATGATGTAAAGAAGATGTTGGCTGAGAAACACCATCTCCATAAAGCATATTTAAATGATCCAAAATCTACATCAAACAAAGACGCTTTCAACAACATGCGTAGAATCGTCCAACATAAACTACGCCAGATGCGGGATTCATGGCTGAGTAATAAAGCAGATGAGCTCCAAGGCTTTGCTGACAGCCATGACTTGAAGAATTTTTACCATGCACTCAAAGCGGTCTTTGGTCCAACATCATCAGGATCATTTCCCCTCCTTAATGCAGATGGAAAAACACTAATTACAGACAAGGAAAAAATTCTCCAACGCTGGGTCGAACACTTTAATAATATTCTGAACCAGCCATCATCTATTAACGACGAAGCCATCATCCGCCTGCCCCAAATTCCTATAAGTGAAGCACTAGATGATATACCAACTCTGGAGGAAACTCAAAAAGCGATTTGTCAACTTTCTAGTGGAAAGGCCCCCGGCTCCGATTCAATTCCTGTTGAGGTTTATAAAGATGGCGGTACAGTTCTGATAGAGAAACTTCACACGATCTTCCAGCAAATGTGGCAGAGTGAAACCATCCCACACGATCTCAAAGATGCGTCAATTATACATCTATATAAACGTAAAGGTAATCGCCAAGACTGTAACAATCATCGAGGCATCTCTCTTTATCAATCGCTGGAGACAGCTACAAGAAAAATGCCAAGAACAGCACCGTGACCTGTACACAGCTTTCATCGACTTGACAATGGCGTTCGACACGGTCAGTAGAGAGGGTCTAAAGAAATTTATCTCAGTAGTGCAGCAACTGCATGATGGAATGCAGGCTAGAGTTTAGGAAAACGGTGAGCTGTCGGAGCCTTTCCCCGTCTCAAACGGAGTTAAACATCTCAAACGGAGTTAAACAAGGGTGTGTACTTGCACCGACTCTGTTCAGTATCATGTTTTCTGCTATGCTGACTGATGCTTTCAGAGATGGGGACACAGGAATCGACATCAGATATCGTATTGATGGAAAATTGTTTAACCTTAGGAGGCTTCAAGCAAAAACCAAGGTCAAATCACACACCATCAGAGATCTTCTGTTTGCTGACGATTGTGCCCTTAGTGCTGGCTCAGAGGCTGATCTGCAGCACAGCGTGGATAGATTCTCTGAAGCCTGTGCCAACTTTGGGCTTACCATCAACACGGAGAAAACAGAAATCATGTACCAACCAGCTCCTGTCACAGTTTATACTGAGCCAATCATCAAGGTAAATGGTGAGAAACTGAATGTTGTGAACCGATTCACATACCTTGGTAGCACACTTTCACAGAACATCGTCATTGATGATGAGGTAAACACCAGGATCTCCAAAGCCAGCAGCACATTTGGCAGACGTTTGGCATCGAAGTGGCATTAGTCTACAGACAAAGCTGAAGGTGTACAGAGCTGCGGTGCTTCCAGTGCTGCTTTATGCATGCGAAACATGGACTGTATACAGGCGCCACGTAAAGAAGCTAAACCACTTCCATACAGTCTGTCTCAGGAAGATAATGAACATCAAATGGCAAGACAAGATCCCGGATACCGCCGTTCTTGACAGAGCTGGTATCCCTAGTATTGATACTATTCTGATGCAGTCACAAATTCGCTGGGCAGGTCATGTAGTCCGCATGCCAGACCATCGACTGCCAAAGATACTCTTTTATGGTGAGATGCAGAAGGGTAAACGCTCCCATGGTGGCCAAAAGAAGCGCTTCAAAGACACGTTAAAGACGTCATTGAAAACCTTTGACATAAACCCAGACATATGGGAAGCTGCTGCGATAGACCGAACTGCTTGGCGCACATCTCTTCGTAAAGGTGCAGCGGCATGCGAATCATCCAGAAGAGCAGCAGCGGAACAGCGGAGACAAGCTAGAAAAGACCGTGAAATAAAACTGTTGCTGTCATTTTCGACGGAGTCATCTGTCAAGTTATTTGCTTATGTTTGTATCATAAGTATAATTGTGTCTTTACCTGCGATGTCAGGTTGATTAGGGGTTGTCTTCCCTTGTTTATTCATTCATTGTGTTTGACCTTTAGGGTCAGAGGTTGTCAGTTCGGGCGTAGGCCTATGGGAAGGTTTTTTAAGCGGGAGTGAGATATACTTCCGGGAAGCCGGGAGGTCCTGTTTTTTCTGAAGGGACCAAGAGTCCATTGTTTTTCGGGGGAGAATCTTCGAAGTAACTGCTATGGCAGTTTTCCCCAGTGAATCTCTGTGCGTCGGGATGACGACAGAATTCCTTGTGTAGTTCTGAGGATTCATTTACCAGGTAATACCGACCTTTATGCATTATTACGCTTTTCGGTGGCAGAACATGTAAAGGATTACCTAGGGTGAACAGCAGCTCACTGATCCGCCATTTCAGAACTTATATATTTGTGCTCGAGGTAGCCATCCAAGACTGTTAGTCTTATATTGTCCAGAAATCCAGTGACGAAGATATATTGTGGGAGCCGCAGATTGGCGGAACTTCTATCTACAATAAGTATTACTGCAGGGTTGATGATAACCTATTTAACAGAAGTACACGGCCGACGTTAGGACGAGGCCTGTGCTTCCGGCTATTATACTACAGCCTGATATGTGCAATTGGCAGGGAGTGCCAAGTTGCACCTGTGTGTCAAGGTAACTAAGGCATCTGACGCGTTTAGTCAGAGACGCCAAGGGCGACGCTACGAACTGTCATTATTGAAGAACTTTGCTATTGACCATGCACGTCTATTCTGATGTTTACCTTTTTGAATGCCAAATGTATACCTATCGATGTCAGGTCAGCATGACCTTGTTACACTGACTGTTCCTGTTGATACTATGTGTGTTCCCGTCAATAAATGTCTTGAAACATGCCTGCAGTGTCAAAGCATCCTTGATTACTGCATGTGAGAGTATGGGTTGCAGGATCTACATCTATACGAGCCTAAACACATTCGCGTCTTCATTCGCACCCACACTCAATTCATCATACGCTCGCACTACACATCTAACCACATGTATACTGTCTTGGGCCAGTGATCACATCAACAAGAGAAAAAAAGACAGTTACATTTCTGGTGGACCAGTTACGTGGGCTCTTATGATACATTTCTTGTCGCCAATGTGGCCTAGAAACTTACATTTCGGATGGACCAGATCTGTGGGTTTAAAAAGAACAGAGCGAGCATTTGACATTATTGTTGACATTTATGGATTCAGAAATTTACATTCCTGGTTGGCTGTTACATGTATGATGTCTCCAGTTTTGTCGAGAAAGTTACAAGAAGGACAAGTACACATTACACTTCTGATCTGTGGGTCTAAGCTACACACGGGACAGCCGTAACACAGCGCTAATTCTATACTTGCAAGTTTTGGCTACAACAGGACAGATATAGGTCATCAACGGTTGACACAAATAAACAGTACGAGCATTTATATTATAATGCTACATAAAGCATAACAAGACAAGTACTGAAGTGAACTACTAGGCATTTGCTACGTGGACCATAACTGCATAGAAGGCGGGTTCCTATTGTAAACAGTACTGCGGGTTGTGACACGTTTCATTCAACAACAGACTTTTCTAGGTCAGAGCATTCAAGCTACATTGTTGGAGGTCAAGTGTCTGTAAACAGTACGTGAAATTGTAAACATTCAATGTGCAAGCCCTAATTTGAGAAGGTCATAGTAACTTTGGTTCGTGAATACCACTTTATGTTACAGTGGATTTGACGTTCAGTGCGCGTTTGACATTTCGTTTCTGTGTTCGCAAGGAGCAAGAAATTTATTTTAGTTTCAGCTGTGACTGAACTTGTTCTGCAACACATTGAAATTGATTGCTATATGTTTATGTCACTTCTACTGTTTTTGGTGTATTTTTCTGCGGGTTTTTCGGTTGGTGGGTCTTACGGTAAATGTGCCACTTGATCGAGGCTTACTGTAAGCGGTCTGTAGGTGCAAATTTTCTTAATTTGGAAATTTGCTAGTGACAATTGGTCGCTATTGATGTTAGCTGTGATGTAATTGTACTTAACGTTGTTTTTGTAATATTTTGTCTGTTTTTCAGTTTTGATTGTCGATTTGTTTTGTTTGTATTCTGTAGGTCTCTCCTTTCTTGTGTATTTCTCTACACATTTTTGGTTAAAACAGTGTTGCCATTTGTATTGTTTTGTATTTTTGTCTTTGTATTTTTTTTTTTTGGTTGTACTACATTACTGTCATGCACAGTCTACATACACATACTTGGTCATGTTTTGATATTATTGATAAGGTAGACTCTTCATATAGAGTTTGTTAAATAATATTATATAAGATATTTATACAAGTTCTTTGATAAAAGACTTGTTATCTACAAAGATTGAGACAAGGTGAAATACATATTCAAGTTCTTTATAAAAAAGACTTGTGCCCATAGTGAGTGGGATATAAGGGAATTTTTTTTTTCCCACAGGTACTCAAGTGATTTTTTGGGTACATTATAAACAAGAGGAACATACAAAGTCTTTGTCTAAGACTAAGACAGTAAAATAAAGTGAAGTGAGTATACAAGTCTAGCATTTCAGACTTGTCTCCCATTGAAGTGGGATAAGGTAATTTATTTAATTTTTTTCAGGTTTCTGATCTCATTAGACAGAATGTCTACATTGGATTTCTTCATCCAGCAAGGGTTGACCCTTGGTAAGTCTGGTAAAGAATTGGAAGAATATTCATCTGCTCAATTCGCCATTGCATTAAAGTCAGAAGAAAAGAAACAAAAAGAGGAAATTAAATTGAAAGCAGAAGCTGAACTAAAGAAGCTAGAAGCTGAGAATAGAAGATTAGAACTTGAAGAAAGAAGGTATCAAAGAGAGGCTGAGGAGAGAGAAAAGCTCAAGCTGCTGCTGAGGAGAGGAAAGCTCAAGCTGCAGCTGATGAAAGAAAATTCCAGATGGAAATGGAAGACAAAAAAATTCAAGCTCAAGCTGCTGCAGAGGAAAAAAAACTTCAAGCTGCTGCAGAGGAAAAAAAACTTCAAGCTGCTGCTGAGGCTGAAATTAGAAAAATGGAACATGAGGAAAGAAAACAGAAGATGGAACTTGATGAAAAACTCGCAATTTTGGAGTTAGAGAAATTGAAATTGGCGAGTACGGGTGCTCAGCAAACAACTTCGAGTACGACAAAGGAGTTTGTTAGTAGGATTAAATTGCCTCATTTCAATCCTTTAAAGGATGACGTAGCAGATTATCTAGATAGATTCCAATTTTTGTGCGATACGCATAACATAAAAAAGGAAAAATATGTTGAACAACTGATGCCATTTTTTACAGGTGACACAGTGACTACTCTTATGACAATAGACGAACATGAGAGGACTAATTATGATGTTGTCAGGGCAGCATTACTAAAAAAAATACCAATTAAAACAAGAAGACTATCGTCTTCGTTTTAGGACAATGTTGCCAGAAAATGGAGTAGATTTCTCTGATTTTGTTACAAAGATACGTCGTACATTTACACGATGGGTTGAGTTGTCTCAGATTGAGAAAACATATGAAGGTCTAATGGACTTATTATTGCGAGATAAGGTTTTGTCATCTGTTAATGATTCTTTTCTTGCATTCCTTCATGAGCGTAAGCCTAAAAACTTAAAAGAAATGGAGGAATACTGTTGTCAGTATGCCACAGCACATCCCCATGCTACAGTTAGCAATTCTAAAGTGAAAGAAGGGTTGCCAGCTGCTTCGGCAACACCATATGGCCCTAATTTCAGAAAAAAATTTCAGGGTGCTCAACAAAATTGGAATAGGGGAAGTAATCAAAATTACACTCAGAAGCGGAGTAATCCAACACATGATGGTTCTTCGTCTATGCAGTGGAGACAAGATGGTAGTTCTCGTAATTTTAGTGGTAATAATTTGAGACACTTTCGTAAAGGCTATCCAAATAATAACTATTCAAATTTTCGAGGTAATCATTCTCGACGTCAAGATTATGACGATGGTGAATTTAGAAACCGGGATTCAAACCGGAATGATGAGTACAATAGACAATATGATCACAATTACAGGGGAAATGATAGTCGAAATAATTACAGGGGAAATGATAGTCAAAATAATTACAGGGGAAATGATAATCGAGGTAGACCTAGGTTTAACAAGAAAAGACCTTACCAACAGGCAAACTCTGCGCAACAAGAGTTTGATGGAGCCTGTAATACAGTAAATGATAGTGGTAACTCTAGGGCTATCACTGGTTGTGCTTTCGATTTTGGGAGAGCAACTGAATGCCCCCAATGCTTAACATTGTTTGACTCATCAACTGTATCTACGCTAAGTTGTGGTCACCCTCTTCCTGCTCTACCTGCTACAGTTGCGCATGATGGGAGAGGATCTCTCATCTTACATAAAGGTCTAATAAATGATAGGCTAGTCTCAGTACTTTTCGATTCGGGATGTACTACCGTCGGGGTTAAGGAGTCTCTGATAGATCCTTGCTGTGCCACTGGAAAAACAATCAAATGTGTTACATTTGGTGGTACTATGGAAAGCTATCCTACTGCTATTATTAGGATTGACACTCCTTTCTTCACAGGAGATGTCCATGCATGTCTTCTTCCTAATCCTATTGCGGATCTTATAATCGGTCGTATTCATGGGGTTAAGGAATGCACCCCGCAACAAATTTCTAGTTGGGAAGAAAGAAACATTCAAACGGTCAATGCAGTGGTGACAAGAGCTCAAGCTCTTAATCCCCCAACTTCATCTGATAATAGTAATGAAGTTGATAGCCAAGACGAGCACTTGGTGATTTCCCATGACTCGTTTGTTAAACGTCAAGAAGAGGATCCTTCTTTGAAGAAATACTTCCTTCTTGCAAAGAAAGGGGATCCCAATCAAAATACGAATCACAAATCGTATATCACTATGAAGAATGGTATATTGGTACGAATGGTACAACACTCGGACAAGTCTATGCACTCGCAAATTCTTGTGCCTAAGTGTATGAGAGCCTTAATTCTTCGGCATGCACACGATTCTCAGTGTGCGGGACACATGGGTTTTTCCAGAACTAAAACTAGAGTCCTTGCGTCATTCTTTTGGCCATTCGTGAATAAAGACATCCGAATTTATTGCCGATCTTGCAAAATTTGTCAAGAGGTCAAGTCTAGGGGTCCGAGACATGCTGCTCCTATTCAGGCTGCAGATATTCCGATTCGGCCGTTTCAGAAAATGGCTATAGACATCATTGGTCCGTTCAAAATTAAGTCAGCCAGAGGACACCAATTTATCCTCACTTGCGTGGACATGTGCACGCGTTGGCCAGAGGCTATTCCTCTGAAGAGCATATCAACTGTCGATATCGCTGATGCTCTTTGGCTCGTATTTTCTCGTCTGGGATTTCCCGGAGAAATACTGTCGGATCACGGCACTCAGTTAATTTCGGACGTTATGTCTCAGGTAATGGCTACGCTAGACATTAAAAGGTCTCTCAGTAGTATTTATCATCCAATGTCCAATGGATTGGTAGAACGTCTTAACAGGACACTAAAGAACTTACTTGGCAAGATAACGGAGGATCATCCTGAAGATTGGGACAGGGTTTTACCTGCAGTCCTCTTTGCCTATAGAGAGGTTCCCAACGAGCATACAGGGTTTTCTCCTTTCGAACTTGTCTTTGGCGCGCAACCGCGCGGGCCAATGTCCTTGTTACACGATTTGATAACTTCCGATAATATTGACGATGATACACAATCGTCATATGAATATGTTATAGCTCTTAGAGAAAAGATTATCGAATCGTGCAGGTTAGCAACTTCATCTTCCGAATTTGCGAAAGAAAAAGCTAGGCGATTTGCTAATAAGAAAAGACGCCTACGTCAACTTTGTCCTGGAGACAAAGCATATGTCTTACTGCCCTCAAGAGAGAATAGACTTCTCATTTCTTGGAAGGGTCCATACACTATAGTCTCGAAAATTTCTGATGTCGACTATATTGTCGATGTGGATGGAAGGCATAAAACCTTCCATATAAATATGTTAACAGAGTTTATTGAACGTCCAGACTATTTACAGCCTATTTTCCAGGCGACGGACGACTCTCCAGTTCAACATGGTCACATCTCATCCCTGTCCGTTATACAGGATGAGGAAACTATTTTTTCTGACGTGAACTTACCTCTTCCTACGATTCCACTTATTTCAACAGAATCGTGGAGAGACGTTACAGTCTCTTCCAACTTGTCTTTTGAGGAACAACGTCAAGTATCCTCTACGTTACAATCATATCAGGATGTCCTTACCGACATTCCTGGACACACAGATGTCATAGAACATGACATCATACTTACTGATCGTAATCCGATCAGAGTAAGACCATACCCAATACCTATTCATTTTCAAGCACAAGTCGAGAAAGAATTGGATGAAATGATTCAACTACAAATAATTGAACCATCCACTTCAGCTTATTCTTCGTCAATAGTTATTGTTCGAAAGAAAGACAATAACATACGTCTTTGCGTTGATTATCGCAAATTAAATCAAGTTACGAAGTTCGATGCTGAACCTATGCCGTTATTAGATGATCTACTTATTAGACTTTCTAAAGCTAAATTCTTTACTAAACTAGACTTGTCGAAAGGTTATTGGCAAGTCCCACTGACGGAACACGCCAAACCTCTCACTGCTTTTTCGACACCTAGGGGTCTGTTTCAATGGAATTTTATGCCTTTCGGGCTTATGAACGCCCCAGCGACTTTCGTGCGCATGATGCGACGAATTCTATCAGATCGTGCAGATGTCATTGCATATTTAGACGACATCTGTCTTTTCAGCGATACTTGGGAAGAACACTATGTGGGTCTGAAGGAATTGCTATCTACTCTACGTGAGCATAGTTTGACTGCTAAACCCTCTAAAGCTTTTGTTGGGTTTAGTGAAATTTCCTTCCTAGGTCATCGAGTTGGTCATGGTCTGTTGAAGACAGAGGACCAAAACATTTCAAAGATATTAAATATCTCGGTTCCGAAGACAAAAAAGCAAGTGCGTAGTCTCTTGGGATTGATACAATTCTATGGAAGATTCATTGAGAATCTGTCCTCCATTATGGCACCACTTTCAACGTTATTGAAAAAAGGTTCTCCTAATATGGTGCGTTGGTCCCAAGAATGCCAATCTTCATTGGATCAGGTTAAGAATTTGTTCTCATCTCATCCTATCTTAAGACTACCGACGATTGATAAGACTTTTGTCCTTCGTAGTGATGCCTCTTCCACTGGCATTGGAGCGGCACTAATGCAGGAATATTCAGGAACTCTGCATCCTGTAATGTATATTTCTAGGAAGCTGAATGCGGCAGAAAGGAATTACTCGGTTTTGGACCGTGAATTGTTGGCTATGGTTTGGTCCATTCTTAAGCTACAAAGGTTCCTTCTGGGCGCGCATTTCTTTATGGAAACCGACCAAAAAGCTCTTACGGCTATGCAAAGTAAGGATTTGAAGAGCTCGAGATCTACTCGTTATGCTATTGCTCTTCAGCCTTTCCATTTCACGGTGCGAGCTATCCGTGGTTCGGATAATGTGATGGCGGACATATTGTCTAGATGCCCACATGATTCCAGTTAAATCTTGTGTCCTAGTTTTTCCTGATATATTTTCAGACTTAGGTCTGTCCTTAATATCATAATATGTTGTAATACAAATGTATTTGGATGATGTTTAGATAATTTAACAAATTTCATTTTGTCCATCCATCAGTGATATGTTGCTAAAATAGCATTGACATTTGTATATTGCTATGATTATATTATTTAGTAATGTTTGATATATGATTGGTATTGCCAGCAACTTAGGTTTCTTGAATGGTATCCCTTAGTTTGTTTGGTTTAAAGGAAATATTTTCTCTTATGTTGGGAGATGATTTGTACCCTCTTCTATTGTACCTGATATTAGGTTCATTGTTTGCATGAGCACAGAAGTGATACTGGTGCTATCTTGCTCATGAACATATTAAAAAAAAAAAATTGCATTTTTTTTTTTTACAGGGGGGTGGTAGTAATGTTGCTGTCATTTTCGACGGAGTCATCTGTCAAGTTATTTGCTTATGTTTGTATCATAAGTATAATTGTGTCTTTACCTGCGATGTCAGGTTGATTAGGGGTTGTCTTCCCTTGTTTATTCATTCATTGTGTTTGACCTTTAGGGTCAGAGGTTGTCAGTTCGGGCGTAGGCCTATGGGAAGGTTTTTTAAGCGGGAGTGAGATATACTTCCGGGAAGCCGGGAGGTCCTGTTTTTCTGAAGGGACCAAGAGTCCATTGTTTTTCGGGGAGAATCTTCGAAGTAACTGCTATGGCAGTTTTCCCCAGTGAATCTCTGTGCGTCGGGATGACGACAGAATTCCTTGTGTAGTTCTGAGGATTCATTTACCAGGTAATACCGACCTTTATGCATTATTACGCTTTTCGGTGGCAGAACATGTAAAGGATTACCTAGGGTGAACAGCAGCTCACTGATCCGCCATTTCAGAACTTATATATTTGTGCTCGAGGTAGCCATCCAAGACTGTTAGTCTTATATTGTCCAGAAATCCAGTGACGAAGATATATTGTGGGAGCCGCAGATTGGCGGAACTTCTATCTACAATAAGTATTACTGCAGGGTTGATGATAACCTATTTAACAGAAGTACACGGCCGACGTTAGGACGAGGCCTGTGCTTCCGGCTATTATACTACAGCCTGATATGTGCAATTGGCAGGGAGTGCCAAGTTGCACCTGTGTGTCAAGGTAACTAAGGCATCTGACGCGTTTAGTCAGAGACGCCAAGGGCGACGCTACGAACTGTCATTATTGAAGAACTTTGCTATTGACCATGCACGTCTATTCTGATGTTTACCTTTTTGAATGCCAAATGTATACCTATCGATGTCAGGTCAGCATGACCTTGTTACACTGACTGTTCCTGTTGATACTATGTGTGTTCCCGTCAATAAATGTCTTGAAACATGCCTGCAGTGTCAAAGCATCCTTGATTACTGCATGTGAGAGTATGGGTTGCAGGATCTACATCTATACGAGCCTAAACACATTCGCGTCTTCATTCGCACCCACACTCAATTCATCATACGCTCGCACTACACATCTAACCACATGTATACTGTCTTGGGCCAGTGATCACATCAACAAGAGAAAAAAGACAGTTACAAAAACCTTCATATGAAGCAAACATTCCCTGCCCACACTGTCCAAGATCTTTCAAGGCCCGCATCGGGCTCATCAGTCACCTTCGTACCCATAGAGTAATCTAACATATTCCTAATAATTGGATGAACAGAGTGGTCTTCATCACCCGTGATGGACGAACAACAAACACACACACACACACATATACATATATACATACATATATCTATATATATATATATATATATATATGTATATATATATATATATATATATATATATATATATATATATATATATATACATATATATATATATATATATATATATATATATATATATATATATATATATATATATATCCTGTATGTCCTATGAGTGGTGCTCCACAAACTATGTCAACGATTCAAAAGAGTAGTGATACAATAGATCCAATCTCACTGTCGCATTCCCGGCAATGAAGACGCTGACAGATTGGCAAAGGAAGGTAGAAAGTTACCTCAGCCTGATACAAGCATAACTTTTGAAGAGGCAAATAATTTAACCCGAATCAGTTACAGAAACAACTGGGATAGAGAGCATCCAGGCCAGATACAAAATGATGTATTTTGCCAATTCAGCAGAATAGAACAAGTGGTAATTTTTAGACTCCGCACGGGCCACAAAAGATTGCGGTACCATCTATTCAACAAGTTAAAGATAGGAACTACTGATGAGTGTAAATGTGACACCGATAAAATGACTGCTGAACACTGCTTCAAAGATGCCTAATATATGAGGAACAGTGAAAGCACATATGGCCGTCACAAGGACCATTCCTGGAAAAACTCTATGGAGATGCAAACAGCCTCAAGCTGACCACTGCTTTCTTTAAAAATATTCAAGTAGACGTCCGAGAGTGTACAAAGAAGTAAATAGTTATGCTCGCTTGCCTGTTTTTCCTATTGCCGATGCCGTGAAGCGTTACAGGTGAGGTTGATTATTGTTATCCGATCAATACACGTAATGTGGCCGGGTATGGTACCAGGCTATGTTTCTTAAATATGTTCACTACCCCTTCATCGATCTTCTCTTGGATCATCCCCAGCTCCCGGTCGCTTTCATTCTGAGGTTTGGTGTGACGGTGCATGTATTATTAATCGTTTTCCTTTTTACTGCTTGTATACTCCAAGTTAGATCTTGACTGGCTTAAAGTCGGCCAGAGGTATTTCTTTCTTGGTTTTAATCTATTCGGACCCAGGCTGGTTCGTTCCTCTTTTGAGATGTTTTGATAGGAGACAATAGTAGTGATGATGTATCAAACTTGTACATAACATTTAATTTATCCAACTGTTAAGTAATCCATCAACAGCCTTGACAATTAAAATGAAGTTTATTTGAAGCAGAACTGTTCAAGATCAACAAGCAAATATGGCAACAATGTGTCATCTATTTACATCATATGCATCCATTTCATCATGTACGATAAATCTTCTCTCCTTAATTTCAATCCAAGGTGTTTTGTATAATTCTTCAACAGTTTCAAACTTCTCTAAGTCCTTAGTGTTTATTATATCATTGTTGAGCACTTCGTATGTAGGAATCTTTATAGTGCTTATTTTTTCTTTTAGCAGCTTCATTAGTTTCAAATATCAGGGACTTATCACGAAAATCGAGCTGAAAAAGAAATACAGTTCCTTGGAACGTACTTACTTGGATGAACCACAAAAATATAATAAAGGAAATCTCCTCTTGCAAACTGCAAGAATATTGAAGAGTATGGAAATACACCAAGTTTCTTGTTGAATATCTCAACGTAGGAGCAAGACTTGTGTGACAGACCGGGGGAAACATATCCTCGCACGGTTAGAATCACGTCTATATGCAATGCTCAATTCCGTACAACTAACTTTCAGAAAATTATCTTTGAGCCCGTTTCAGTAGTGCGCGATGCTGGCCACTTTTCATTGGTCAAAGTTTTATTTTGTTAATTTTTTTACTGGTCATTTCATCAAGCGATCTTACAGGGAGTTAGGCTATTCCTATCTACGTCACTATTTCTATGGTAACTCCCGCCGATCGTTAGCGTGGCTTATGCCAAACTTGACATAGTTAATTTATACTTGTATGTTGATTCTTGTTTTGGTAATATAAACTTTTATTATGTTGTGTAGCTCCCCGTGTAGGGCAATGTTTAGTAAAGTTTCTAGTGATGGTGATGGAGAGTTTAGTATTCTCAAGTATTCATTGAGTGGTTTTCTGTGCTGTTCTTGCATGTTAGCACATAATGTACAATGGCGTTCTTCTCCGGACATGTTACACAGTAGGGTTCCTCCATCATGAAATAGCTTGTTCCTAGTTGAAGTCTAATCAGTTTTCTATTGTGTTGTATTTTTGGTTCTCTAGATATCTGACATTTCCGTGTTGGATCTTTCAGCAGTTTATAGGCGTGTCTGCCTCTCTGGCTTTGTTTCCAGTTTTCTGTCCATTATTTTGTTATATAAACCCTGAGTTTATGTGGTTTGGACGGCTTCTTCCTGTTTTTGCTCCCTTGTCGGTCACATCGTTTCCTTCTTTTCCCAAGTGCAAGGGTATCCATGCTAATAATACTGTGCAGCCTTTATTATTTAGGTGTGTACTAAGTTGCAATATTTCTTCTTCTATTGTCTGGTCGACTACATTCATGTGCATTTCTTAGTGCTTGAAGAGCTGAAAGTGAGTCGGTTAAGATTGTTAGTTTTTTGGGTGGCTTGTTGGTAATTATTTCTAGTGCTTTTGCTATTGCCACCATTTCTACTGTGAATATAGATGCGTTTTCAGTTACACTACAATTTTTCTTCAGCTTCCAGGCTGGAATGTGAATTTCTATTCTGAGTTTTTCATTTTTGATCCATTAGTGTATACTTTTAAGGTACCATTACTTATTTGTTCTATATATTCTCTGGCTATGTTTTTAATGTAGTTTTTTTCTGCTTTTTTATTTATTATTTCTACCAAATGAGAGTCAGTGTTTTGTTTCTTGAGCTCACAAGGAGGAATCACTGGTGTTTATTTACCACTACAGTTATTGCATTTGTTATAGTATTATGTTCTTCTTTTCTCTCCACGAACTTCCATTCTGTTGGGTATCTTGTGGAATCAAGTGGGGTATCCCTGGTCGTAGGGAGATTCTTCACAAACATTGCATGGGCTGGGTGGTTTTTGTCTATTAGTACTTTGCCCATGTAATTCAGTATAAGTTCTTTTCTTCTTAGCTTGAGGGGTATTATTCCTAGTGCTACCTCTAGTGCTTCAAGTGATGTTGATCTTGAGGCTCCAGCTATTGTACATAGTGCCTGTTGTATTTTGTCCAGTTTTTTTCTTATTGTTGTGAGCTGCAGTCATATATTATGCTTGCGCAGTCCATTTCCCCCTAACAAACGTAAAACATGAGAAGTGACTTGATGCTTGCTCCCCATCCACTGCCTGTTAGGCATCTCGTCATATTTGTGAGTTCTCTGTAGCTCTCAACCAGCTTGTCTATATGTTTTTTCCAGTTTAGTTGTTGATCTAAAGTCATGCCTAAATATTTGCTTGTTTCTACTGTTTTTATTTTGTGTCCTTGGATTTTTTTGTCTGCTGTGTTATTTAAAAAAAATAATTCTACTTCTACTGAATATCATTCTGACTGTCTTTTTAGCGTATATTTGGAAGCCCTACTTAGCCATCTATTCTGCCATCTTGTTTATTTGGGCTTGTAGATCTGTATATAATCTGGAAAGGATTTTCCCTGTCCCCAAATAACTGCATCGTCTGTAAATTGTGACAGTTTGTTTCTTGTCGCTGAATTCCTCTCCTAAGTCATTAACCACAATGGAAAATAAGGAAGGGGAAAATATGTCTTTTCATGTTGTATGCTTATTTGTTCATTTTCTTAGACATTAGTTTTCATAGGCTGCGATTTTTCTTTCTGCATGAGCTCACATCACAACAAAGTATAAGTTGTAATCATTACATATTATAAATCGCTACAGGTTTAACATGGCATGGCTAAGACAAAAAGAAGCAGCGGCCAGGGCACATAGATTGCTCCTGTATTTTTATTCTTCCGTGTAGTTTACTATAATATAACCATATCTATTTATCTTGTAAAGTTTGCGGTCTGTCTCAGATTTCTCTTATTGCCATACATGTTTCTCCCTGAAAAGGATTGCTGAAGGTCATGCAAATATTTGGAATCTGTAGTGGTATTTCAAAATCCAATGAAATCATTTATTTCATAATTGTCTTGTAACATGGAACTCGTGACGGTGTCCTGTTAAACCGTAGTTGGGAAACACTGCTACAGGTGTTAATTGACTGCGAAGCGTGGCTAGCTCGAAATGAATTTTTTAAACTCTGTGAACAGTGCAAGGTAATTAGCTGTGCTAACAACAAGAGGATAAGAAGACATACGTTTAATTAGTAGGCGAATGAAACATTGAGGACCCACGGGTTGTTCACGTCTGAAAAAGGTAAAACAGTAGACACTAGATCACTTACTGCATTCACGAAGGACTTCAAGTGTAGTTTATTCCACAAGCCAGTGTTTTGCTAGCATCGTGAAGAACAACATATAGGAGTAGACTTAGTCTAAAATTAACAAACCATTAGAACATGAAAACAGTTTTGTAACTTATGTAATAGTGTTAACATTCGCCAAAAGATAGCCAGAAGGAGAGAGAGAGAGAGAGAGAGAGAGAGAGAGAGAGAGAGAGAGAGAGAGAGAGAGAGAGAAATAGAGAAGCAGGGAGAAAATTAAGTCGCTGCATTCCAAAAGCACACACTAATTATTCCATTTTCACATTAGGTTGGATCTGTGACAGGTCAATAGTGAAGCCAGGGGCCGTCACTCGCTGGAGACAGCTTCGCTACTTGGTTGGTAAGGCAGTATGTCATCTTCGTCCTCGCGTGTCCTCCCTAACTTTCATTGTCTTAGAATGTCTTTTAATTTTGTGAGTTTGTGGCTTTATTTATTAACATGTCACCAAGCCTCCCCCCATAATAAACTTTTGTTTACGTGTGTCACTTAACATGTTTGCGGACGTTTTTGCTTCTCGGGTCGCTAATTTGTGCTCCAAGTTTTTGAAAGGAACTTTCTCGTTAGTCTCCATCGTCGTCATTTTGTGCCTTATGCACTCACACACCTGGCTTTGAGAAACTTATACCATATATGGCACTGTTAATTAATAAATTAATTTTTTTTTTCATCGTAATGATTATCGTTAGGCCTATACTCTCAAAATACAAGTCGTAACTTCCGCACCTTGTAACAAATGTAGAGCCCGATAACCCAATAAAGTTTAAAGAATAATAATACATCTTAAATGTATTGCCTAATAAAATGTATTATTGAATAATAATATATGGGAGAATACTTTGAGTAATCTGAGAACAGGCTAGAATATCATTTTAAAATGTTTAATACTATTGCCAATATTAATAATACTAGTGTAAAAAAAAATGAATGATCTGTCATAGGGCCTATTCACAGATTATTGAAGTAGGCCCTATCTCCCATTAATTATTTTATTATTGAATAATAGTAGCTGGGAGCATACTTCCAATAATCCGAGATGAGGTCAGTCCAGTCTAAGGATTATATTTAGGATGTAGAGGTTTGGAAGAGAGAGCGCCAGACTATCCTATCGGCTGTGCTGTATAAACTACAGAATGAAAATTCCCTAAAGATCACTACTGTTTCCCTCAAATTTTACAATAATGCTGGATCATTTGATTGAAGAATTTAAAGATACAAAAAATAATTTGTCACAGTTTACAGATCATTTTGGGAGCTGTCTTAGTTCAGTGGTTAGTGCACTTGGTTCCTAGCTCGGTGGTCCATGGTTCGATCCTCAGATGAGATGGGATTTTTTAGACCGCAAACAGCTCTGGGTTTGACACAGCCACTTAAATTGGGTACCAGAGCAGCTCTGGGAAGGTTAAGGCAGTCACTGTGATGCTGACCACATCACCCCTAGAGTGCTGATGGTCAAGAAAAATATGGGCCTAACACCATATTCCCAGTATGCCTCAATGGGTGTGTAACGGGATCCTTTACCTCCTTTACCCCTCCTACAGATCATTTTGCTATATGGAGTACTGGGAAAAGTGTACCAAACTTATATAATAATCTACAAACACAAATAAAGTATATAAATGGATGACAAAATGGGGATTCCGCTTAAATGCAAATAGTACAGTGAGAATGATATTCTTCTTCTTCTTCGTTCGTCCTGAAAAGGACGTTGGTTGCGTTGTGTCTGTTTACGCCGGAGCTGCGATATCTGCGCCTTTCGGCCGACACATCCGACTTCAGCACGGCATTTTTTGGGACCGGGTTTGCCTTCCCTCTTTGATCCCTACTCTCTCAGCCAGACTGCAGTGATGCAGCCTGTTTCCAGGACCACCACGTGGAGGTGGAGTAGGGTCTTGGTCAGCTCTGGTTCGCTGACCCTGACGCAAGGGTCCCGAATGATATTCAATAGAGGTAGTGTTGTTAAAAATAAGATATTAACATAAACATACAGTGGCAAAAAATTAGCACAGTCCAAGCCACTCGATGAGTAGGGATGACACTAGATGAACAGCTGAATTGAAAACGAACACATAGATTGAGTCTTGCAGAGGACTAACTAAGATGTTTGAAAGGTTTTTTTTTAAATACCACAAATAAACAACACGGGAAAAGTATGGTCTATCATTTTGTGGAAAAACACACACACAGTTACACAGTTTTATTGACCCTGACTCAAGTGGCAGAGTGGTTAGAGTGCTTACTTCTCAAGGCAAAGAGGCTGGGTTCAAAACCAGGTTTCATCACGCTCTAGTCTACCCAGCTGTAAAAGTAGGTACCTGACTCTACTCATGAGTTAGGGAAGGCAAAGGCAGTGAGGAAGAGAATTGGTCACCCCCACCTCCTAAAGCTGAAACCTAGTATAGATGAAGTCTGTGACACTTCACTTCCCTATCTACTTACAGAATACCTTTACTTTTACATAACAGTGAATCGCAAGGTGAGGTAATTCCTACTAGCAAATAGCGGTAACTGAATATTCTGTGTCAAATCATAGGTACACAATATCCTAATTATAACCCCCAAAGGTACTAAAAACACAACCCAATTATAATTATGCTTCCCAGGAGCTATATACATTAACATGTTCATCTTAGAAAAGATATATCCTTGATTTCAAAGAACATTTCACCTTGCACCAAAGCCTCAGTTATTAAGTAATAACATTATAACAAAATGGTTCACAACCGCCTCTAAATGATTACAGGATTTTCTTTCCTTTTGTAGCTGAGGTGAATATACCCGCTCCTTATCAGTAGTGGTAACATGTACTCAAACAATGTTAAGACAGATACATTTTGTCTTAAAGTTTGCAGATTATGCTTTTTCGCTGCAGTTACCCTTGCTCCTCAGGTCTTTTTCTGCTCCTTATGAAGCATGGAACCACTACTGCAGTTGCTTTACTTTGCAGGAAGCCTGCACCTTAGCAGCACCTTACAGCGGTGGTTTCTATTGTAGTCTGTTTTACATGATGAGGTTTTCAGCCCCATGCATGACCTCATATCAATTGCCTCTTATTACGTGCTTAAGGAGGCAGAACTCTAGTTAATTCTTTGTAGAGTTAGAGACCCCTAGGAGCCACATTGAGCATTTACCCTTTTTAATCTGTATAAATATTAGCAGTGTTTGCTAATAAAACAAAAATAAAACAAAAATGGCTGTGCATCCTTAGCACCCATTAAATATGCCAGTTGCAGAATCAAAAAGCATTAAATAAAAACTGTAAAAGGCAGGCTCTGGCATATCTAATTCATCCATGTGAAATGTAAATCTTCAGTCGGATTTCTGAGATGTAGTAAAATAACAGCACAGTAGACTGAAAAAATAAAAAAGTGTGCTAAGGACTTTGATGAATGTGTTCAGGTGGCTGAATTCTCTAGCATGAATTTCTCACGCAGTAAGGTCATGATTGTCATAGGATGAACAGATGGGGTTCAGACTTTCAAAGTGTATATTACTTTTCTTTCTTTTCTATTGTCATGCACTTTGTTTATTCTGAGTGTTTATGATTTGCATGCTGTTGTAATTTTGCTATATCTACTAGAATTCACAGTCCTTAGGTTTCTCAGTTTCCATACCTGTCATACTCAAGTTCTCTTCTCCATATGTTCCTTGTACCCTGGAGCTCCAGAATAAGGACTAGCATATTATAGTAGTAGCCTCCTCCAGTCATAATTGACTGTTGGGATGGTGCACTCTTGAGGTGATAACCCTCAGCTGCCTTTTTTTAGTGATGTTCCTTTCATGTGTTCTTTTCTCTTCTGCTTGTTGTAAAAGCTTCTTTTCACAGAATTAGATGTGGTGCCATAGGGAGCATCTCCACTTGCTTTGATGAGCAGCCTTGTCCTCCCAGGCTGCTGGATTTATGTCCAGTGCCTTCATGTCTCTCTTGCTCACATCTTTGAACCTCAGCTGCAGTCACCTGGCTGTTCTTTGGCCATCTGCCAGTTGTCCATAGAAAATGCCTTTGGGGATGTGTGCGACCATCTTCCATGCGGTGGACATGACCAAGCCAGTGTAATCTACAGCTGTGACATGTCAACATCAAATGTCTCTATTTTGAAATACTGATGTCACAAGAAACGTTATTCTAAGAAATTCACAAAATATCATTTATTAAAATACAGTATTTTATGATAATTTATATTTGTAGAATGTACATCCTTAATGAGCATAGAATGGCAGAGTGGTTAGAGCACTTCTCAAGGCAAAGTTACCAGGTTTGAAACCTGGTAGCGTCACGCTACAGTCTACTCATCTGTAAATGGGTACCTGTACTGTTGTAATTGTTCCTGCACTGTTTTAAGTGTACCTGTACTGTTGTAATTGTTCCTGCACTGTTGTAATTGTTCCTGTACTGTTGTAGTTGTTCCTGCACTGTTGTAATTGTTCCTGTACTGTTGTAATTGTTCCTGCACTGTTTTAATTGTACTTGTACTGTTGTAATTGTTCATGTACTGTTGTAATTGTTCTTGCACTGTTGTAATTGTTCCTGCACTGTTGTAATTGTTCCTGCACTGTTGTAATTGTTCCTGCACTGTTTTAAGTGTACTTGTACTGTTGTAATTGTTCCTGTACTGTTGTAATTGTTCCTGCACTGTTGTAATTGTTCCCGCACTGTTGTAATTGTTCCTGCACTGTTGTAATTGTTCCTGTACTGTTGTAATTGTTCCTGCACTGTTGTAATTGTTCCTGCACTGTTTTAAGTGTACTTGTACTGTTGTAATTGTTCCTGCACTGTTGTAATTGTTCCTGCACTGTTGTAATTGTTCCTGTACTGTTGTAATTATTCCTGTACTGTTGTAATTGTTCCTGTACCGTTGTAATTGCTGCTGCACTGTTGTAATTGTTCCTGCACTGTTGTAATTGTTCCTGCACTGTTGTAATTGTTCCTGCACTGTTGTAATTGTTCCTGCACTGTTGTAATTGTCCAGCACTGTTGTAATTGTTCCTGCACTGTTGTAATTGTTCCTGTACTGTTGTAATTGTTCCTGTACTGTTGTAATTGTTCCTGTACTGTTGTAATTGTTCCTGCACTGTTGTAATTGTTCCTGTACTGTTGCAATTGTTTGTGCACTGTTGCAAAGCACTGTTGCAATTGTTCCTGCACTGTAGCAATTGTTCCTGCACTGTTGTAATTGTTCCTGTACTGTTGTAATTGTTCCTGCACTGTTGTAATTGTTCCTGTACTGTTGTAATTGTTCATGCACTGTTGTAATTGTTCCTGTACTGTTGTAAGTGTTCCTGTACTGTTGTAATTGTTCCTGCACTGTTGTAATTGTTTATGTACTGTTGTAATTGTTCCTGCACTGTTGTAATTGTTCATGTACTGTTGTAATTGTTCCTGCACTGTTGTAATTGTTCCTGCCCTGTTGTAATTGTTCCTGTACTGTTGTAATTGTTCTAGTACTGTTGTAATTAGTAAAGAGCTGTTATGATATTAAGATTGTGTGTTTGTTTATTTCATTCTTAGATCTCTATTTCATCATCATGACCCTTCAGCTCCCGATGGAGCATAGGCCTTCAACAAACTTATGTCAAGTCCTTCTGTGCTGTGCCACCAGCTCAAAGTATTTCCATGTCTCCCTCATTACTTTCATTTCTCTAGTTCTCTTCTCTGTGTATTTTTTGTCTACCTCTATTACCCTGGCAATTCAAGAACAAGGACTTCCTTGTAATGCTATCAACAGGTGTTGTCCATATAATATATTGTAATTGTGACATTAATAGTTTACATCCTTGTCTTATTTTAGATGTTAGAACAAACTGCTTTGAAATGTTATCCTTTGTTCTAGAACATTTCTGTGTTTGTTCTTGTACAGTCTAGAAGTTATCCATAGTCTTTCATCACCTTCAGCAATGTCTGTGTTTACTCTGTCATAAGCTTTCTCGTGATCTATAAATGTGACATTAAATTCATGTTGGTATCCTACTGTTCTCTCGCTAATTTGCCTGAACCAAATCTAAGATTATTTCTGCCACTTAAGCCTCTGCTATTTGATAGCAGAAAAGCTGAGCGCATGGTAATTTTAAAAAAAAGGGTATTTTCGATCTCTACATAGTTTTTAATGATTTGCTCAAGTAGATTTGCTTACTCAGTCGTTTCTCTTCTACCGCGAGTAGACAGCGGATGTAATTCTCCGTTGACAAGTATGAGTCACACATAATCCCATATCTTCTGGTGAATATTTTACTGTGAAAACATTTATTCTTCAAGGTATCATAAACGATGGATGTAATACCTGTTCAATCTCGTGGGGGCCTTGGAAACTTTGTTGTAAGAGGTAAGTTTTGAAGTTAGCAAATGGGAACAAATGAAAGGAAGGAAAGATAAACAAATGGCCTTGAAGAGAAAGCACTCTATTCTGTAAAGATGTGCATGTACAACTTTTAGATTCACACCAACAGACACCAACATCACATCTACTTTGTCAGTGACATGCTCCTGTACTTCCTTTTAACAAAATTCAATTTACTCTTCTCTATTTTTTTATTGTCTTTCAGTTCTTACTTCTAGAGTCCATTCTTTAAATGTATATGAGATCCAGTGGCAGTTATTCTTAGTATTAGGCCCTTTTGTCTGATGCCTCGTGTCTGTCTTGCTGTTGTGTTTTTTGTCTCTTTGCTTTGTAAATGATTTATTTTTGAATGTGAATACTTATATTATATCTAATGAAAGCTGGAGTTAGTATTTACAGGATAGAAATATTAAAAACCCTGAGATGTGTTATGCGTCATGCACCTTTTTTAAGTATGTATTTAGTTAAACGCTGCCTAGAGACCTTTTGGTTAGGGATCATTCATAGATCAAGAAGTGGCATTTTAGCCAACATTAGAAACAGTGTATTAATAAAAAACATTTTGGCTGATAATATTTTCCCTTATTGTTTAATTTTTGTGTGATTACAAATGGGTTATTATAATACAGTTGTCTCTCCATCCATCTGTTCTGATTATGATCACATTTTACAGTTACTTTAAAAAAAAAAAAAGACAGCTTGGAGAAAAATATGATATTTTAATCTGGGAGCTAAGTTGACTTTTATTGAACTACGAATTCACATGTATGCAAATGATAATAACTTAAATGTTATGTGTAACCATCAAAATACGAGTATGTCAGTTAATGTAAATTTTTAAGAAAGTGAAATAGAAGAGAGTAAAGGAAGACGGCATTAAATATTTAATCTAATCATAGAAGGGATACATGTGACGTTAGCTGTGGTTTTCACATGAAGCTGCTTGGTGGCCAGAAAGATTGTTTTGGAACACTATGAAAAGTGCTAGTTAAAGGGGTTCTCATGAAACTGCAACAGGCCCATTAAGCTGGCAATGGATTTTGTATTGTGAAAGGAGAAACAGAATTACAAAGAATGCCTGAGAGGAAGGTAAACAGACAATGTTAAATCCTGAAAAAATATGTTAGGTGACCAAGTCAATACACCTCATATTGTTATTGTTGAACAGAATTGACATCATTGCACTCCGGGCAAACCCTTAGGTGCTCAATCTCCCTCAGTATATGTCGAAGAGTGTGAATGCTAACTGTTCCTGTAGCTCGCTGGTTATATACATGACGGATGCATCCTCTCATATGTCCATCTCTGCTAGCCTGAAGTTTGATGCCAAATTCCAACTGTATTAAACTTGATAATCCATCTATTGTCTTTTGTCCTTGTAAGACGAATCACCTTTTTTCGATTTTTTTTTCATGCCCATCCATTGTAATTCATCTATTGCAGTGTCATTCTCTTACAGGTGATCATTAATTGATCTCAGTATCTCTGCCTTATCCATATCCAGTGTCCCTGTGATACATAATGGCATATCATCATCATTACTCCCCTTGTTGCTCCTTATGGAGCATGGAACCACCACTGTAGCTGGTCTGCTTGCAGCAAGCCTGCACAACAGCATTCATGTGATTGCCTGCACAACAGCATTCATGTGATTGCCTGCACAACAGCATTCATGTGATTTTGCAGCTGTGGTTTTGCATATAAAATTGAGGCCTCTGTCAGGAACTAGAGTTTCTTCTTTTTCAATTTTGTTGTTATTGTGATGGTGCAGTATGAGTGAGAGAAGGTCAGAAGAGACGAGGACAACATAACACTCACCAGGTGCTCACAACATTGTTACAAAACCCCATATTTCACTCTCATTTCTACACCTTTCTGTACCTGTCACAAATGACATCAGACAGTTTATGAATGATTGATTGGCTGCATGATTACTAAAGGAGTACATCTCACTACTTCCTCATCACAAGCCGTACCCTACGCTCCTAACTCACAAATGCCGTCATCTGTGGGATTACGATTGATTGATTGATCGTGATCAGTAGAAAGCAGCATTCCACCTGTACCACATGACGAGTCCTTTCTTCATGCTACCCAAACTGTCACATAGCCATTAAATTTTAACTCCACAAATTATTACTATTTTCTGTGTACATTTTTTACATTAAATATCATACGTTAATGGCATTTACAGATTTAATACTTCTGCCATTGGCAGTCCATTTAAATCAATTTTTTTTTTAACGTACGCCCGCTATTACTCGAGGCAAAATCTCAGGTTAGTATGTCTAACCTGAGACTGATTTTATGTGAGTATCCTATTTTCCCTGTACGCTGACAGGTGTCCTCTCGCCATTCAAGCAGATACTCGCCGTCTTTGGAGAGTACCCATTAAATCTGGGTTGGCTCAGGAGCCGTTCAGGTTATTCCAGTCCCTGGTCGACAACACTTTTTCAAATGTCTTCGCTAGGGCTCAAATTAATCCAGTCCAAATCCTGGTCGACGACACTACTTCACCCGGGCTTGAACCTGGATCACTCGATCACCAGCGCAGTGTGGTAACCATTACACCAGCGCGGCTTCCTTTAAATATCTATATATTAATATCGGGTTATTTAAATTTTGCAATGTTGAATTTGTTTTAAAAGACATTCATCTGTCTGAATATATATATATATAGAGAGAGCCAAATGGGTCAGTACTTATGTATAAGCTAATATATATAGAGAGCCAAATGGGTCAGTACTTATGTATAAGCTAATATCTATATATAGCCAAACAGGTCAGTACTTATGCATAAGCTAATGAGTAAAACTGTGACTTTTTTTCTGCAGCTACTTCTCATATCCCCATTAATGATCTAAAGGGAGCAAAATCTGGCAGATTTGCAGATAGAGAACAACTCCTCAGATGCAAGTTAGCTTCTTGTTACCGCCTAGTCGATCTGATTGGCTGGACTCATGGCATCTACAATCACATCAGTGTATGTCGCTCTCAAGTAGTGATCCCCATATTGCCTAATCTTATTGTGTACATGATTATTAAGCCTTTCTGTGGATGTGGCAGTTACCATTAAAATAAAACTTCAGTTGCAAAAATGTATTTGGATTTTAAAACTCACAGAAGCAAGATAGGATAGTCTGGCGCTCTCTCTTCCGAACCTCTACACCTCACGGTAGAAGGGGAACGACTAAGTAAGTAAGTAAGTAAGAAGCAAGAAATGGAATTCATTGACACAAATACACGAAAAAGATCGAAAACCTTGCTTACATAACGTTTTGTTGTGTCCCAAATTTGTAGTCATATTTTTGCCGCCCCAAAAGGTGTGGGTATTTACATTGTTTATCTGTCAAAGTCGGAAGAACTAGAAATCACTGTGACCCATAAAGAGACCCTTGTTACCAAAGTTTGGACTGCAATCCATAGTTTGAGAACCACTGAAACATATTGTATTAACTGGTAAAATTGCAGGCAAAGATATGCCATTGGAACTGTATTTTAAAAAAATCATGAAAATAAAAGGATAGTGCCTATAAGTTTGTCAACATATGTATTATCATTCAGTAAAACTGATTTTTTTTTTTTTTCACTTTTTCAATTGTTTTGCTATTTTGCTGTAAATTAAAACTTTGTCTTGTGGCAATTTTGGGAGCATAGCAGATGCATTGATACATCCTGGACTTCATATATGGCCTCATGTACTATCCTGGCACTGTACACAATTGGGGTAGCAATATGATGTAACTCATAGTGCTGACACACAAAGGTCATTTTTGTTGGCCAACTGCTGGTACATCATGCTACAGGACAGATCCACTCACAGGTGCCATGGACTTGACTTTTGGTCATGATATGGTAAGAGGCTGGTGATAAAGGGGCACAGCAGATAGAGTGTTTATATATGGGAGGCCGATAAGGCCGACATGTATTTTGTTCAATCGCGAATGCGTGCTTCGTCCGGTTATCATATTGGAGTAAGGGTCAAACGTTATATTGATTACTCATATGTTGAATGTCCAAGAATACATTCATTCCCTTCGGAGCTCATCATTTAGATGTATATTTTCCTATCAGAAGAGTTCTTCATTTGCATAATCATCAACATTGGCAAATGCAGCAAATAGCTGTAACGTATCGATATGATAAAGTCCTCAATTCAGAGTCCATGAATTTATTACAGTTCACACATAAGACATTCACGTAGGCATACATCCAGATATAGTTCATATATAGTTCATTAGGAATTACATGCATAGTATTCATGTCCGTCCGTGTCAAAACAATATGTCAGATGAACATCGTGGCTATATACATGCGCTGTTGTAGTCAACAGCCAGAAATGAGCACATGAGTTCCTGACATCTACAATTTGAATCATAATACGATTCTTCTTCCATTATTAGTTTAATTTAATTAATCTCATACTTAGATTAATTTCCGAACTGACCCTGAAGTCTACATCGATTCATCTATATAATATAGGCTATATACTCAGCCTTATTTCCTTGGAAGAAATTCAAGACACGACCTTCTTGCTTGACGGATAGCGTAACAAAGGCCCTGTAACCAAGTCACCCAGCGTGACCTTCCCAACGTGAATGCGTCATAATCTCCGCATATATTTCGCGTTCAGTATACCGTAAAATATCGACATATTCTATAAATATTAATGACCCCCAAACGTTGCGCATGGGTAAACCCCAGCAGACGCCGTCATTTAAAATAACACCGTAACAGATTTCCTGTCAGACGGGGGAAAAAAAAAATATATATTAAATATATATATATATTTTTTTTAACAATATTAATCAAATTATCAAAAATTTAACAAAACCCGATGTATGAACTACGATGTTCTATCTAGAACAGTGTCGCAGTCATGTCAGTAATATCTTATAATAAAATCAACGTCATATCATACATATAACTTATATTAAACAAGTAAATGTTACTGTCACTAACTAATTAACTAATTAATTGTTGTATGTATAGACTAACTAATAATGTGAGGTGTTATTAAAATTATTCTAACTAACTAAAATTAAAATAATTAATTATAGTATGTACGTATGGTACTAACTAATTAATATCTAATTGGAGAAAATGAGAAATAGTATAAGAGAGTAAAAGAAATAAAATTGAGACGTACGGACAATCAAAACCAAATATTAATGTCTACATTAAATTAGAATGCGTGTGAAAATGAAGTGTAAGGATAGACACCTAATTAAATTGACATAATCAGAAGAAAAGAACAGAAAAAAATTCATACATTTTAACTATATAAATGAAATGTCATAATGTAATATCCATTACCTTGATAATTACACTAATTAAAAGGTTTAATTGGTGTGATATTCTTTTGTTTCATATTTTCTTAGTATATTTTATTTTTTTTATTTCATCACACTTTGACTTTATTATATATTATATACTAATTTAATAACTAGAAAATTTAATAATATTGGACATGAAGATCCAATCGTTGTTACCTCCTGTTGAATTGTATGAAAGTTCATTAAGACACAAGCTTCATATTATCAAATTCTGATTTGATCATCCATTCATCGTTAGTTCCTTTATTGAAATTTTGAAAGTAAAATAACTAAGTCATCAACGTATCTGTCCCTTCTACATCAGAGATTGTTCCTTTTTAACAGTTTTCAATCGAAATGAGTGACACTCAAAGTGGAATTGAAGTTCAAATTTTCAAACGATCCGTAAATCTTGATATTTTGATCACAATAGTTTATTTCGAAATGTCCTTATTTAGGTAGGAAGTCCAACTGAATTGTTGTATATTCTGACTTGATATCAATACTGTTTATTACAAATGTAATGTTTGACTAGTCAGAAAATTTTCTTGAAATTGAAAATTCATTCAGAATCCGTAGGATGTCTGGACAACGTGTCGGCTATGACGTTTTCAGTTCCAGGTATCGACTGTATCTCGAATTCGTAGGGTTGCAACGTAATAGCAAATCGTGCAAGTTTAGCACTTTTATGGTTTGAGCGACGTAATGCTGCCACTGATTTCTGATCAGTCTGGATCAGGAATGGAGATCCCAACAAAAACTTTTCCAACTTGGTAATTGCCCAGATTACGGAGAGCAATTCTCGGTCCACAGTGGAATATTTCGTCTCCGGAGGTTTCAGTTTGCATGAGACATACAGTACAGGGTGGAGGACATCATCATGATATTGCAGTAGACAAGCCCCGAGTCCGTAATTATTTGTATCTGTACGTAGAACAAATTTTTTTTAGAAGCATCTGATATTCTTAAAACAGGTGGGCATGAAAAAATTTTTAAGATAGTGCGGAAAGTTTTGTCACATTCGTCTGTCCAGTTTATCCTTAAAGGCATGTTCTTCTTTAGTAACGATGACAAGACAAATAGACGATATACAAAACTTATGCTGCATTGGCTGAGCATAATTAGAACAGTCAATCACGTTACTGTCTAGTGCAGGCATGGTAAAACAAACAAAGACAGAAATACAAAGTGTTATCGTAGATAAGACAACACAAGTGTCATCTAATAGAAGAGTCTACATTCACTAATATACGCCTGAATAGATTAATAAGAAAGAAAAAAAAAAAAATAATGATGACTGACTATGCTGAGTCATCAACGATATGAGATAATTGTGTTACCATAGCATGTTATCTGCGTGACACAGCATTAGGAACTAATTGTAAGTTCAGATAACGGTGATGAAAATAAACACCATTATTAAGCTCGATAATCTTTCGAGCATCTTTGTTGTTACGAAATGTAACCACAGCTTCACCATACCTGTTGTTGGTAGGTGGCAACAGACGTACAAACCTAACGTCTGCCGTGTCATTAAAGAAATTGCTAAGTGCCTGCCATCTGGTACCTTGTGGCAGATTGCGCACTAACACGGTGCGAGAATATGAACATTTCCCAATGTAAGTGGGATCAGTGTCACTAACATGATAAATAGTTCTTCTATTTAATCTTTTGGATATGGTAGTCTTATGAGATGATGTCTCATAATGATTGACATATTTATTTGTCCTAATTTTATTAGTTAAGTTCATAAGAACTCCACCATCATTACCATTGTTTGGGACATTTTTTATTTGCCCATTTTTAACAATTTCATTCAGATCACATTTATTTTCTGACTTTGCAGTATTCTCTTGAGAAAAGGTATATCTGCCTCGAAATGATTTTCTAAACTTCTTAGGATGGGCTGGTATTTTAGTATCCTTTTTATCCTGTAGGAGAGTCTCATCCTTCTCCTCATCGATTTCCAGAATGGTACTTAGACTGAAATTGGAGAAAACTGTGCCACATGTATTTATTTTGTTGGCCCGTAATGTAGCCATTGCAATGACAGCGTTAGCATTGCAATTAGATTGCACATTCTTTAATTCCCATTCCTCAATTTCATGTGGGGAACAATCCTTACTACCATGGATGCGTCCCAACATCAGATCTGCAATTGGATTCTGAAGCATGCATACCTTCACGTTACCTGTGAAAAAGGGTGTGTTAACATGGATAATAGCTGTGGGGTAAAACTGAATAGTTCCCCCAAAAGTCATGCAACGGACATATTCCCCCGTTGCACAGCTAGGATGTACCAGCGACTGTCGCACTCCAATGGTTGTGGACCCCGAATCTCTTAATACAGAAACTATAGAACCGTTAACTATCCCTCTGTTAAAAATCAGAGAGCCTGTTCCATCATTGGCTGCAAGACCTACTTCTGGTGTAATGTGTCCGCAGTTTAGCACTGTCTCCTTTGCCTTCTGAAAAATAAGATTGCATTGTGGGCAACTATTTGCCACATTATAATTTATAGCAAAGCATGCAGCAGAAGAATTCATTGTATTATCGTTAGGTGGAACCTGAACCTTAGGGGTGATATCATTTGTAACTGCTGCCCCGGTATTATGGTTATAATGTGAAGATCCACGAGAATGAGAACGATTACGAGAATAATTAGTTGAATTATCCCGTTGTCGTCTATTATAATTGTTATCTCGATGTCTCGAGTTATAATTATTGCTATTCTTCCAATTGTTACCATTATTATATTGATATGACCGATTATAACTTGAGTTACGAGGATTACTGTTGTATCTTGACTGAGGTGAATAATTTCTGGTTTGTTGTCTTCCTCTATTAAAGTTATTGTTGAAGTTATTCTGTCCCTTATGAAAATTAGTGTCATAGTTTCCTTTGAACCTACCTCTGTCCACACTGTGTGTTCTAGGTTTGTTATTATTATATGCCATATTGGAGGCTACAGGAAGAGGTTCTCTTATCAACGAGCCAGAAATATTAGCATTCGGATGTGCTGTACAGTAATTTAAAGAAATTTTTTCTAACTCATCAATTGTTTCTGGTTTTCTTTCTTGCAAATAAGCAAAGAATGGTGAGCTGACAGACGATAATACTTTATCCCTCAATAACAAATCGACTAACTTGTCGTAAGATTTGTTGACACCTGCCAGTTCAACCCATCTGTTAAAAGTATTGCGTATGTTAGCAATAAAACCTGTGAAATCCTTATTGTTATCTGGCAACAAACTTTTGAAACGTAACCTACATGCCTCTTCGTTCAAGTGGAAACGACGTAATAACAACGTCTTAATGGCCTCATAATCTGTTGCTAATGTAGGATCAATGTTTTGTGCTGCACTTGCAGGTTCGCCATCCAGAAATTCCTTAAGTTTAAGTGCCCATGCAGTTTTGTCAAGGTTATTGACCTTACATATATCCTCAAAGCGCGCCAGCCACGATGAAAGGTCGTCCACGTGTAACTTGAATGGTGGTAATTTAAAGTAATAATTACCCTTAAGTCGGGTGGATGAAGATCCAGATTGAGCAATATCATTTTGGTTTGCTGCAGCACTCTGCGAATTAAGTTTTGCTGTTTCCAATTTAAGCCGTTGCAATTCCATTTCTTGCTGCAGTATGATTTCTTGTCGTTTCAATTTATTCTCTTCTTCAATCCGTAGGATTTCATCTCTTGCCACCTTTCTTTCTTCTTCTTCCTTAGCAATTGCTTTCTTTTCAGCCTCTTTTCTTTCAAGTTCTTCCATCTCTGCCTTAGCAATAGCTTTCTTTTCAGCTTCTTTTCTTTCAAGTTCTTCCATCTCTGCCTTAGCAATAGCCTTCCTCTCCTCCTCTTCTGCCTTATATTTTGCAAATTCAGCCAATGCATAAGCCTCGAGAAGTTCTCCTTTTTTTCCAAAATCCTTACCATTTTTAATAAAATAGTCTAAGTTAAGCATCTTGAAGTTAATTTATTTAAGTATTCAATTACTTATGTATTGTAATCAACAATAGAATCTATGTCGATAATTATAATTACTCAACGAATGAATAATTAATACAAGAAATTGTAATATTCCTGTATTGTTAAGTATAAGTTCCACAATCTATAATATTTTGTAAAAATATTATATATATACTCACTGATATCTATCATAAATAGTTATGATAGTTAGTTATATAAGCTGCTGAAATTATATCAAGCACTTATAATTAATATTTAATAATTATGTGTATTATCCCCAAATAACTAGTCTTAATTGTCACTAAGATCTCAATATAGTACTGAGAAAGTGTACTAATTTATATTAAATATGTCTTAATATGTTATAAAGTTTTAATAATTAATCATTATATATTATGCCATAATCATGAGCTATAAAGTGCATTGCCCATTTCTAGGACCACTACTGCAAATATGTGCAAAGTCCCTAATTCCTCATCAAAGATGATAAAAATTTAATCATATTCATCTACACTATAATTAGTGAAGAAATTATAGCATTAATACTAAATTATAAAAGGATGAAATGAAGACAAACAATACAATGGGTTAACCAAGGATTACGAAACAGTATTACCATACGACAAGACATTTTTACAATAAAAATTGCATTAATAACTAAGTGGTATAAAACGGAAGTGAGAGATTAAGAATGAACTGAATAGAAAATTAAGCTGTGTACGTAACAAATAATGACGTCACAGGACTCATTTGACGTTAATACAATACATTTAATTAAAATAAAAGATAGCTAGATCAGAATAAACAAGATAGATTACGAACATAAGACTGTAAATGAATAAAAATAAGAACCAAATACACCAGAAAACACCAGTTATAACATGACTATACACCTAACATGCAAAGTGAATTAATGCAAGACCGAACGAAACGATCACCGATAATGATAATTCGACGCTTTCTTCGCGAGGTGCTATTAATTCACAGCCTTAGGAACATTCAGAATGAATATCGGCATCCTGAGAGCCATTTTATTCATTCCGAACCGCCGCCCAACCATACCCGCTACATGAAAAAGACAGAAACAATATATAACATGGATACAACGAAAAAAGAACATGGCGTTAGTTGGACAAACAGGACGAAATTTTTTTAACCCTTAAAATCAGTGACTTATCTTGTTTTGGCGGTAATATCGTACATTATATGCTTCGCCGACAGACTCGAGAACATGTTTGTATCATTGAGAACGCCAGCAATAGGTTTCATTTGATCTTTGAAAGCTTCAAATAAATTGTTTTGATGGACATTGTCAGCTGCTGGCTTTTTCAACCGTTCATGCTGTCGTCAAGGGCATGACGTCACCGGTGTATTTGCAAATAATGTCCGTTTTGCTCGAAAGGAATTTAGTTCTTTCAACTTGTTAATATTTGAAATTATCCACGCCACATCTGGCCACCAGTTGATAAAGGGGCACAGCAGATAGAGTGTTTATATATGGGAGGCCGATAAGGCCGACATGTATTTTGTTCAATCGCGAATGCGTGCTTCTTCCGGTTATCATTTTGGAGTAAGGGTCAAACGTTATATTGATTACTCATATGTTGAATGTCCAAGAATACATTCATTCCCTTCGGAGCTCATCATTTAGATGTATATTTTCCTATCAGAAGAGTTCTTCATTTGCATAATCATCAACATTGGCAAATGCAGCAAATAGCTGTAACGTATCGATATGATAAAGTCCTCAATTCAGAGTCCATGAATTTATTACAGTTCACACATAAGACATTCACGTAGGCATACATCCAGATATAGTTCATATATAGTTCATTAGGAATTACATGCATAGTATTCATGTCCGTCCGTGTCAAAACAATATGTCAGATGAACATCGTGGCTATATACGTGCGCTGTTGTAGTCAACAGCCAGAAATGAGCACATGAGTTCCTGACATCTACAATTTGAATCATAATACGATTCTTCTTCCATTATTAGTTTAATTTAATTAATCTCATACTTAGATTAATTTCCGAACTGACCCTGAAGTCTACATCGATTCATCTATATAATATAGGCTATATACTCAGCCTTATTTCCTTGGAAGAAATTCAAGACACGACCTTCTTGCTTGACGGATAGCGTAACAAAGGCCCTGTAACCAAGTCACCCAGCGTGACCTTCCCAACGCGAATGCGTCATAATCTCCGCATATATTTCGCGTTCAGTATACCGTAAAATATCGACATATTCTATAAATATTAATGACCCCCAAACGTTGCGCATGGGTAAACCCCAGCAGACGCCGTCATTTAAAATAACACCGTAACAGCTGGCTGTAATGTGGTGCAAGTGCACCTCCCCTCAACACCCCAAAAACAAACAAAAAACAAAAAAACCACACTTGGTAAAATCCATTTAAATGGGAGCAACATCATGCATCTGTTGAATATGACATCTGAAAGACCATATTCCAGGGTGAGAAAGGCAGCAAAAATGTCAGCTCTACTTTGCCATTTTTATTTACATCTAACTGGGCCAATGAACTTATACCACAGGTTATTAATAGACAAATTTAAGTGATTCACTTACTACTACAGGTTATTTATAGACAAATTTAAGTGATTCTCTTACTACCACAGGCTATTAATAGACAAATTTAAGTGATTCCCTTACTACCACAGGCTATTAATAGACAAATTTAAGTGATTCCCTTACTACCACAGTTTATTAATAGTCAAATTTAAGTGATTCACTTACTACCACAGGTTATTAATGGACAAATTTAAGTGATTTACTTGATACTTTAGTGGTTGGAATTCACCACATTGGATTTCAAGAAATTGAAACTCAACATATCTTGTCATGCAAAGGGTAGGACCATGTGTAGCTCCTAGGGGTCTCTGAGGAGGCTTATTGTAAGAGGTGACTAACATGCAGCTGTGTATGAGGCTGGCAACCTCATTATTTAAAGCAAATAACTACAGAAACCACTGTTGCATGAGCATATGAATGCTTTGATACAAGCTTTCTGCAAAAGGACCAGCTGCAGTCATGACTGCATGCTCCATTAGTTGAAAAAAAGAAGAAATGACGATGATCAAAGACTTGGAATTCAGTATAATGTGAAATGCAAGGAATTGGAAGTCAGTATATCTTGAAATGTAAGGAGTAGGAATTCAGTATATCTTGAAATGCAAGGACTTAGAATTCAACATATGTATCCCTTGAATTTCTAGGGATATATTTTTGATAACACTTTTGACTTATTCTTTTAGGCACGAGTCAGCTCAGAAGAGGATCACTTCCTGATCAACCCTTTTGGACTTCTATACAGCGAAATCACTGCCTCATCTCTGCAGAAGGTTGACCTGAAGGGAAACATTGTAGATCAAGGCACATCTGAATTTGGTGTCAATAAAGCAGGCTTTACTCTCCACTCTGCAATTCATGAGGCTCGCCAGGACATTCTCTGTGTGATACATTTACATACTCCAGCTGCTGTTGCTGTGAGTTTGGTTCATATAATTATGATTGGGTTTATACAGAGTCGCTTCATTTCATACCAGGGGGTACCTAAAACTGGAATTCTGTGTGCACTGTTTCATAATTTAGTCCTCAAATTAATAAAGACAGCAGAAATGGTCTGAAATTTCAGACCTCATCCAGTCCTGTGGTATTCCATGCTGTGATTGACCAGTGGTGCATCATCTTTACCTTTCAGCTCCTGATTCATGGAGGCATATCTAGAGTCATCCTTATATGACCACAAGATATGCACAGTGCTACAATACACATATGTGGAAGTGAACCTCGGTGAGGCTAATCACACCCTCTTTGGCTCTTGAAATTATCCACAGACTTTCAGGGATTCCCCCTGTGGTGAAACTTGTTGAGAACCCAGCATTGCACACTAAGCTTGGACGAGTCATTTGAGCCCCAGATGTAACTCTTTGGCATTCACCTGGTTGACTGCATGCAAGAGGATCTCACTATGGACCCAGTGATAGGCAGGGGGAGCTGAAAAGTGGCTCTGTGCAGGACGTGACAATTCCTTGGGAAAACCCAGCACCAGAGCACAGTATTTCAGCTCTGCATATTTGGAGAGCCCCCTTGGATGGCGGGGAATGCACAGTATGCCACATGCTTCTTACTCCTAGCTTGGGACCAGATGTGACAATCCTTTACATGCAAGCCAAGCTGGAGAAACTGGAGCTCATGACTTCAACTCAACACGTTTCAGAATGGCAGAAAAGCCAAAGGAAAAGCCTAGATCTACAGTGTAGATAATACCAAGGAGTCTACAACTTGCTATTGGCTGCTAAAGAGCATGAAGCTCAACAGCCCTAGTTAATCAAGAACAACAACAACCCTTCAGTTCCCAAGGAACATAGGCTTTCAACAAACTCATGTCAAGTCCTCCTGGCATGTGCCATCAGCTCAAGACCTTTCCATGTCTTTCTCATCATTTTCACTTCTGCCTCCAGTTTTCTTTCTTATTCATGTGTTTTTCATTCTCTCTACCTCTCCTACCTTGTGATTCCAGCTGTGTGATTATATTCATGTTTATGTGTTTTGTAAATATGGCAGCTTACAAGGATACCTGAAAACTGATTATACCAAAATATATACTACTGGACAAAAGTTAAGGGCCACCATTCAGTTTAGACAAGGTTTATATAATTGATTGGCAAACGGTAAAGACAAGAGAAAATGTCATTAAAACTGAGCTCAGAGAAATGTGTATACATTTCTGTGTGCACTAGGTTAATTTTTTTTAAATGTCCAAAAACTGGGTCACTTTAACCCGCACATGAAAATTGCCATTGTTGCTGCAAAAACTCTTGGTTTTTGCAACACGCCCCACTAGTTCAAAAGGTGAAAAAGTGAGTTGAATTTGAATGCACGTGGAAAGTGATCATCGGTAAAGAGTGTTCACCGTTGGTATGCAATAAATCAGTATGACAAGTGGTCAAAATGATCTCTGCATTAGCCATGCCACCAAGGAGAAGTCTCAGCACTGTAGACCGTGGTTGAGCCATGGCATGGATTCAGGATGGTCAATCTGTTCGTCATGTTGCAAGACGTTTGGCAGTGTCCCACTCTACCATTCAGAGACTTCTTGAGAGATTTCAAGCTACCGGACATTTGGAAAATCGACCCTGCTCACGAAGAATTATATAAACCTTGTCTAAACTGAATGGCGGCCCTTAACTTTTGTCCAGTAGTATAGTTTAAAATTGTATCTTAATTTAGTCAAACAGTATTTAACAAGAACAAAAAATAAACAGTAATTGGGAAGGTAAATGTCTGATGATGTTTTTACAATACATATGACTTATGGTAAGTGAAAGTCAGTTAAATATCTAACTGGAAACACCTGGCTTTTATACCCCTTCCCCTGAATATTATTTTTGTTTTGTCTTGTTTTGTTTCATCTTATTTCTTTTTTTTTTTTAAACATACAAGCAAAATTGGTAATTTTGATTTGCCATATTTACAATGATTTGACAGTTGTGATGCCACCTTCTCATATCGGCAGTTATTCATCTTATTTGGAAACACTGTATTTCCTAATTATAACCCATTAGAGGTCGAACGGTATATTTTTCATCTTTAAAATAAAAAATGTGTTTCAGCATTCTGGGTAATGAAAATCACAGCACTGTTGAGGCCAAACATTTTAAAGAGCATGTGTTTAACACTTCATCGTCAACATCATTTTCCTCTACTACCCTCCTTATGGAACTTGGAGTCATCGCTGCAGCTACCATTGTAGTGGTGGTTTCTGTGGCAATTTGTTTTACATGATGAGGTTGCCACTCCATGCACAACCTCATTTTAGCCGCCTTATACAACATGCCTGAGGGTGCATTAGTCCTATAGTCCAGATATTGTTAGTTAAAGTAGATTTATTGTTTTGAGAGACACTATATATGTTTGTAGCCTGTGCAGTTCCTGGGGGGGGGGGGGGGGGGGGGGGGGGGGTGTGTCTCTGATGAGTCCAAGAAAGGGCTACTGTTTCCTCAGGCCTGTCGCACAAGGTAACTAATATGAGGTTGTGCTTGAGTCTGGCAACCTCATGATATAAAACAAATTGCGACAGAAACCACATCTGTAAGAGCATATGAATGCTTGGTGCAGGCGTCCAGCTGCAGTGGTGGTTACATGCTCCTTAGGGAACAGCAAGGGAAATGATGTCACTAGTTTTCCTACACAGGTATATAGTGCATGCATATGAGGAAGTATTTACCATTTAGATAACTATGCATGCGTAGATATTCAGCATTCTGGGTAATGACAATCACAGCACCGGTGAGGCCAAACTTTTAAGAGTATGTGTTTAATACTTCATCATCGTCAACATCCTCTACCCTCCTTATGGAGCTTGGAGTCACCACAGCAGCTGGTCCCGTTGTAGTGGTGCTTTTTGTGGCAATTTGTTTTACATGATGAGGTTGCCACCCCATGCACAACCTCATTTTAGTCGCCTTGTACGACATGCCTGAGGGTACAGTGGTCTTGTTCTTTCTTACTCTCTTCATGGACCCCTGGGAACTACACGTGGCTGTGTAATACTTTAAGATGTTCTTGACCTACACGTGGCTGTGTAATACTTTAAGATGTTCTTGACCTACACGTGGCTGTGTAATACTTTAAGATGTTCTTGACCTACACGTGGCTGTGTAATACTTTAAGATGTTCTTGACCTACACGTGGCTGTGTAATACTTTAAGATGTTCTTGACCTACACGTGGCTGTGTAATACTTTAAGATGTTCTTGACCTACACGTGGCTGTGTAATACTTTAAGATGTTCTTGACCTACACGTGGCTGTGTAATACTTTAAGATGTTCTTGACCTACACGTGGCTGTGTAATGCTTTAAGATGTTCTTGACCTACACGTGGCTGTGTAATACTTTAAGATGTTCTTGACCTACACGTGGCTGTGTAATACTTTAAGATGTTCTTGACCTACATGTGGCTGTGTAATACTTTAAGATGTTCTTGACCTACACGTGGCTGTGTAATACTTTAAGATGTTCTTGACCTACACATGGCTGTGTAATACTTTAAGATGTTCTTGACCTACACGTGGCTGTGTAATACTTTAAGATGTTCTTGACCTACACGTGGCTGTGTAATATACTACTCGTTGAAAGTCATGGGCCACTTAGAAAAACCTTGGTTGAAACATAAAACAAATCTGATATAAACGTAATTGGTATCAGTCAAAACGGCATTTATTGAATACCAAATTGACATGTCACGTAAAGAAATGGAAACACACATTCAAACGCAATGAAGCTGTGAAGTGTGTCACCCACCTTTTCAAAAGTCACACAATAGATATTGAACAAATAGACATTTCAAAATCGGGTATGACCACCGTTTGCAGCAAGGCATTCAAGACAGTTTAAACGCATCGAGTCCACAAGGGTCTGAAGAGTATCCTGAGGAACAGCTTGCCATTCCTGAAGCAGAAATGCAGTCAGCTGTGCAACATCCATTGGCAGGGGGTGATTTGTTGACAATCTTCGACCAAGGACATCCCACAGGTGCTCAATCGGAGAAAGGTCAGGTGAATGAGCTGGCCACGTCATCCTGATAATCCCATGTTGCTGAATAAACTCATTCACCACACGAGCTTGGTGGGGTCGAGCGTTATCATCTTGGAGGATGGCATTACCACCTATGGCCTCCAGAGCAGGCTGAACAATTGGTCTCAAGATTTCTTTCTGGTATCTTGGGCCGGTCAAGTTGCCTTGGATGATGTAGAGTGGGGTCCTGCCGTGTCAGTAGAAGCCTCCCCAGACAATGACAGAACCCCTACCATAACGATCCACCTCTCGAATTGTGTCATCAGTAAATCGCTCTCCTGGTCGTCTCCAAACTCGAATCCTGCCATCATTGAATGACACAGTGAAGCGAGATTCATCAGTGAAGAGAACTTGACTCCATTGTTGCCTTTTCATCGGATGTGCTCGCGACACCAAGCAACACGGGCTCTGCGATGAGCAGGAGTAAGAGGGATTCTGACTGCAGGACGTCGAGCAGCCAGTCCAAATTCATGTAAACGTCTGCGAATGGTGCTTTGACTGACATTAACATTTACAGTTTGTCTCAGGTGACATCTTAGAGTGGAACAAGTCACTGTTCGATGGCGCAGGGCTGACAACAAGAAGTACCGGTCATCATGTCTATTGGTGCATCTAGGGCGACCTGGCCGGTGGCAATCCTCCTCACTTCCTGTGGCCTGAAATCTCTCCAAAATTCTTTGGATAGTAGAGTGTGACACTGCAAGCCGTCTAGCAACCTCACGGACAGATAAACCACTTTCAACCAACGCTATAGCCCTTATTCTTTGTAAGGTGTCAAGACTTCTTCTCGGTGGCATGGTTTTTGCAAGTGATGAAACTACCCTAAGTCTGCTGATTGTAAAAAAAATTAAGAGTGAACTCTGTTCACGAAAAGTCGCCATTGCACGTGGAATGTCAATCAGCACGATTACTTCACCTGTTTGGTTGTACGGAAGTTTGAAAAAACAGATTAAAAATGTGAATTTATGGTCAGCAAACCAAATTGCATGTGATCACCATGGTTGTCGGTGAGTTGTTTTAATGCTTAACATGCATAGAGGACTGTCAGAGGAAGATATTGCACCCATTTTTACTAAAAACTTCCTTCATTTAATCATTCTATGCGCTAATATAAAAGTGTATTGAAAATAATAGGGTGGCCCTTGACTTTTGATGAGTAGTATACTTTAAGATGTTCTTGACCTAAACGTGGCTGTGTAATACTTTAAGATGTTCTTGACCTACACATGGCTGTGTAATACTTTAAGATGTTCTGACCTACACATGGCTGTGTAATACTTTAAGATGTTCTTGACCTACAACTTAAAGATTTTTTCCTTTTTTAAATTTCATTTCGTTAAAACATTTAAAATGAAGCCAGTACTAAAATCTGATTTTAAAACTATAATTCCAAACATCTTTACAGTTCTACCATAATGACATCTGCACACAGCGACTGGTACATTGACAAACTCCAATTTACTATTATTCTCTGAACTGCTCTTTTGTGTCAACAATTAGAATGTTCCATTCATTTCCAGCCATTTGTAACATTTCTAAAACTTGAAACTTCCAGGTGTCAGCCATGAGGTGCGGCCTGCTGCCTGTAAGTCAAGAGTCCCTCATTTGTGGCAATGTCGGCTACCATGAGTACCATGGGATTTTCATTGATGAAAAGGAGAAAAAGTTACTGGCGAAGAACTTAGGGCCTACTAATAAGGTTAGCTTGACAATTTTAATCTTAGTAATCCTTTAGCACAAGATTAATTTTTTCTAGCATATTAATGCAGTTCCTGGGGGTCTCTCAAGAGACAAAGAAAGAATAATACCACTGCACCATTACACGGATATCATATCAGGTGATTAATATGAGGTTTTTTGTTAATACAAGTGGCTGGCAACCTCATCATGTAAAACAAATGGTTACAGAAGCCACAGCTGCATGTGCTTAATAGGGAGTGCTAATGAAAATTTTGATTATGGTTATAAGATTACGGTTCTTGTGTCTTTGTTCACCCATTCTGAAATTCAGTGACTACCCGGGTTCCGTACATTTGCCTGCACGGGGTTAGTCTATTTAGTAATTTGCAGGTAGGGGTGGCAGGATGAGCGCGGGTTAGTCTATTATGCATTTGGTAGGTAGGGGTGGCAGCATGGCACATGAATGTAGCTGTATTATACAGGGGAGTGAAGTGTTAGAGACTTCACTACAGTAAGACCAGCTTTATGATGCATTGGAGTGAAGTGTAGAAACTTCACTACAGTAAGACCAGCTTTATGATGCATTGGAGTGAAGTGTTAGAGACTTCACTACAGTAAGACCAGCTTTATGATACAGGGGAGTGAAGTGTTACAGACTTCACTACAGTAAGACCAGCTGTATGATACAGGAAGGAGACCCCACCGGTAGGTAGAAGCAGAAAAGAAGGTGTACAGGCTTTCAACAAATCCAAAGAAAATGACTGCTTCCGTCCGCAAACAGTTAAGATAAAAATAATGAAGAGTCACACTAAGTCACCCTCTTATGCTCTTTCTCTCACAGTTTCGTGACACCAAATGAAAAGGCGCTAAAGATGGCATAAATCACAAGATCATTGGTTTAATGCTCGTATTAGAAGATGACCAAAAAATTATGTACATATTTATTGGCGCGGGGCCCCAAAAAGCGCGGGGCTCGTAGCATATGCTACTTTTGCTACTACGTTAATCCGGCTCTGATTGTGTCAATATTTGACAAGGATCAGTGCATAGCAAGGGGATCCCCCTCCCCACCCAGCCCTCTCTACCCAGCGGCGAAAACAAATAAAGGATTTCTTGCCAGGGTACAGTTTGGTTGGTTTTGTGGGCCCTAAACAGGACCATGGTGCAGTTTTGTGGGCCATAAACAGGACCGTGGTGCAGTTTTGTGGGTTTTGTGGGCCCTAAAAAGGAACGTGGTGGGTGCAGTTTTGTGGGTTTTCTGGGCCCTAAAAAGGACCATGGTGCAGTTTTGTGAGCCCAACAAAGACACAATACCCAGCACAGTTTCTCCAGAGGTCGTCCAATGCAGGGAAATGGATTTGGCACGCGTTAGGAGGGATCTCTAGCCATGTCCAAAGCAGGGGTAGCAACAAAAAAAAGCTCTAACCATAGGTCCCATATACAACATGAAAAGCGAGGAAAACTGAATGAACTCCACACAATAACAAAAGAACCACCATTAGTTCACAATAATAGCACTCAAAATGAAGTCACCATACATCCCGACCCAAGTTCCTGTCTAATCACCATTGAGAACAGGAATTACAGAGCGCTCATACATACAGGAGCATCTGTAAGCCTCATAAGGGAACAACTTTATAAGCAAATAAAGAAATACGCACAGTTCCAGCATTCCAGAACATATATGGCCTCTGTAACTGGGGAAGAATTGAAATCCTTAGGCATTGCCCATGTCACATTTAAGATTGGCAGCCAGACAATCACACATGCATTCGTTATCACTAGAAGCATGAGTAGAAATTTTATCCTAGGAAGAGATTTTCTGTCAAAACACCAAGCCCGGATATATTTTGATCTACGGAAAATAAGAATAAATGAAGAATATGTAGAACTCCAAGATGACATCCATATTGCATCATTGATTCGTTTAACAGCCCCGGTTACCCTCTTACCAAATTCATTAGTCATAGCCAAGGGTAGGATCAAAGCATCACAATATATAAAACCTGGACAAACTATTCACGTGGAACCCATACTGGGAGAAGATATAAATGAAGACCCAATGCTATTTATTACGGAAGGAATAGCAGAAGTCACAATAAACAGAGACTTCCCGGTTATGATAGTCAACACATCTGGTAAAACGACAACCATTGCTAGAGGTGCTATCATAGCTCAAGTACAATCATCCTCCATACGAGACGCCTACAAAACTAAACAAGGTAACACTGACCGACATAATGCAGGCGAGAGTCATATCCATCAATCCCCGCCCCCGCATCAGACCACACAATACATTCCCCGCCACCCCATTGACTCTGCTGCATGGCACGTTAGGTCTAGAGGTAAGACTGATCGAGATAGGAGGTTTCATAAACAAAACATCACTTCGCAGAACCATATCCATCAGTCCCCCATCAGACAACACAATACACCCCCCGCCGCCCCCAAGGTTCAGTGCAAGTGCTTCGACACACCATAATACCCCCATGGAGAAAGACGGAGAGTTCAAAACAAGCTAAACAATTGCCCGGAGGATACCTGGGAGCACCGAAAAGAGAAATGGTATACACGGATGGCACAGAATATTATCAGAACACCCGCAAATATTGAACACGAAGACAACCAGAAATCGATTATCAGTTTAAATACCCAGATATGGTTGATCAAGAGATTATTATAGAAGCCTATTGGAATACACAGTCTCCTAAGGAAAAACGTAGCCCCACGAGGAACACTGTAAACCTAGTTATACAAGATCAACCCAGGTTGCAAAGATGTAGAGTAAGCAACCTTCGCAAAATCCCATACACTTCGAATCGATGTAGATCAGAGAACGATCGAGCTGTTTCATTCCCTACACAGGACCATATAAATTACATTGCTACAAATCGACGTCACTTCAATCCACAGAAGAGAGACTCTTACCACCACCATCACCCAACCAGACAAATAATCCCTTTGATGTCCTGCCACACAACTGGGTTGATAAATTGCCGTAGTGAAAGTGAGAGCGCACGGGTACATTGCCGTGGAGAAAGAGAGAGCGCACCAGTACATTGCCGTAGAGGAAGAGAGAGCACACAAGTGCATTGCCGTAGAGGAAGAGAGAGCGCACAAGTACATTGCCATAGAGAAAGAGAGAGCGCACAAGTACATTGCCGTAGAGAGAGAGCACACAAGTACATTGCCGTAGAGAGAGAGTGCACAAGTACATTGCCATAGAGAAAGAGAGAGCACACAAGTACATTGCCGTGGATAAAGAGAGAGCGCACAAGTACATTGCCGTAGTGAAAGAGAGAGCGCACCAGTTATCGTGCAAGTAGCCAAGACGATATTTTTAATGATCTTGGCGAACTGTGAGAGAGATTTGCCACGTGATGAAACGGTGTTATTTTTTTCGCGCGAATTTAACTGATTCCGTACGTAAGATCTATTAAAAGACGCAATGGCCGACCGCTGTGACCGCAAGATCTTTTAAAAGACGCTGATTTATTTCGTTGTTTCTTTCTATTCTGATATTTTATACTGCCCGGAATTTATCTCGAACGGAAGTAAACACAAAACTGGGCAAATTTCAACAAGCTTCAACGTCTTTTATTTGCGTTTGAAGGAATTTTTTCACATTTATCTTCATCTTTAATCGTGTTTTGTCGTATCGCCATAATGGCCAAAAACACACAGGATATGTTACTAATATGTGAACAAACTGTGCGATCAACCATAACTTTCTTACTTTTTCTGTGTTTCTAAATGGATTACCTGCACAAAGAGAGCAGTGAAACTGTATTGTGATTACAATTTATGTTACAAGTCGAAAATTTTTGTTCAAAATTTCAAGTTATCTTTTTTCCGTGTACATGTTATCTGTTATAACATAAACATAACATAAAATTAGCTAGAAAGGCATATGGATTTATATTGTTCATCCAATGTACTTTAATTTGATATATAATATGTTATACTTAACTCATGATTAGACACACATTGTCTGTAAACGTAAATTATGTATGTGTAAATTTTTGGGGCCTAAAAATAATTCCGTCCAGAGCTGAAAATAATTACGTACTGAATCAGTTAAGAAAAAAAATTTAAGAAAAAGTACGGTGCTCCGTTTGGCTTCTAAATTTCAACAATTTTAATCTGTGGGTGAATAAAGACACAAGTACCAAGATTACTTCTACTTAATGGCTCTCAGTGAAAAAAAAAAAAAAATCGTTTTCTTTCTTTAACCATGGTTTTGTATGTTTTTGTCATATAAACATGAACAGACCATCATTTTCAATCAATACATGCAATATAAATTTACCTGACAATGTCTCACTTTTATTTATAACCAGTCTGTAACCTAGACTTTATATAATATTGTCATATCAGTAAGTCATCATTTGGTGTAACAAGGGTTCCCAAACTTTTTTGGTTCCAACCTCTCTTCAGCTTCAACATTTTTCGTGCACCTCCCCACTGCCTTTTTAGAAAACTAAGTAGATCAATGTAAGGAATGAAGAATTCTGAAAACAGAGGATCTTACCATTTATATTATGTTGAGAAAGTACACTAATGACGCAGAGGTTAACTTCAAACTGATGTACTGGTTGAAATTCAAAATTGGAAAGTAGTGATCTTTGGTGACAGGGAGAAAAACTCACGCAGTTTGGTAAATTCAACAAGATTTTGTACATTTTAGATGTAAGGCATGGAAGGCTGATTTGCTCTTTTATTATAAATAAAAAAACATTTAATTTTTAGCTTCTTTTATTTAAATCCAATGTTTGGTTATGTTTTTAATTTTTTTATTTCCTTCCATGACAGTTACTCACCTCCCAAGGGAATGGTGGTATACAGTTTGGGAATCACTGCTTTATAATGTACAAATACGTGACAACTCCCTTTTAAGTGATTTTAATGTTAAATATTCTTTTAAACACAGATTTTGATTCTCCGTAATCATGGAATAGCTGCCTGTGGTGAGACCATTGAGGAGGCTTTCTACTTGTTATTTAACCTGATGGCAGCTTGTGAGGCTCAGGTATGTATAGAAATTAAAATTGGAAATATCAGCACACACCCAGATTTAATAATGATAAAACTTGAAGCTATTAAATTCACATCAGTAATTATTGCCTTTATAGATCGATCATTGTCCTTTTAACAATGTTGCAGAAAGGTAAGAACACGTGAAAGAGCTATCAAAGAAATTTAACAAAAGGCAATTAAGGTGAGGTTGTGCATAGACTACCAACCACATCATGTGAAAGCACTCCAGGTCTTATTTCAGAGGGATCTGTAATCTGTCTTCATAAAGAGTTCTGCATTTCATGTCTTCAAATGTGTTTTTTTAAATTAGGTTATTGAACTCATAATTGCCTCAATAAAGCCTCATCAGTTTTCAAAGTGTTTTTGTTGTCTAAACTGTTGAAGGTTTTTCACAGTCTACAAATACAGCATAGTAGTGAGTTCAGTCCCAGGCTCTGTTCTAATATTATAACATGATCCTAGTGTTTTGTCAAAAACATGATTTTTATATTCTCAGCTGTCTATGACATCTTTTAATGTTGCAAGGAGGATACTGTTATTTTCCCAAGCACTGAAAGCAACATTATTATATAATTTGTACACTAATGCAAATCTCCCTGTTTCAGCAACATGTTGGTACTTCCTTACTTATAGTCTGTTGATATTTCTCCAAGACTTTACCAGTTAGTTTGTATAATAATCTCAGTATCACAGGTGCCAGGGTCTGCTTTGATGGCCTGTATGAAATATCATGTGAATCAGTAGTTTTTCCATCTCTTAGAAACATTATTATCGTCATCATTTCCTTTATGTTCGTTATGGAGCATGGAATTATCACTGCAGTAGACTCCCTTGCAGGAAACCTTCCCTAAAACATTGATGTGCTCTTGCATCTGTGGTCTCTGTAGCAGTTTGTTTGACATAATGATGTTGCCAGCTCCATGCACGACCTCATGTTAGTCACCTCTTCCGACATGTCTGAGGCATCAGTAGTACTATTCATTCTTTGTTGCTCAGAGAACACGAGGTTTATAAACCTTATTGCTTTCTTTATTTCTTCATTATTTGGTTTTTTGTGGTTGTCGCTCTTCTGCTGGCCGGACATCTGGAGGATCTTGTGGAGCTGAAAAGTTCCTTGGAAAGTTAGGTCCATCTGTTCTTTTGCTCATTATATTGCTAAGCAATATTCCATTCATTTCCTTGATAAGGCCATTTGATTGCTATACTTTCATGTTAGCTTATTTGTACTGTTGTACATTCATTCACTACTCGTCAGCCCCTTTGATAGCATGGGCCTTCAGTAAATTCATGCCAAGCCTTCCTGTCTTTGCCATCCTTTCAAGGTTTTTAAAAATCCATTTGCGTGTCTGTCTCCAGTTCCCTTGTCCTATCAGTGTGACTCTACTTCTTGTACCCTGGGGATTGTAGAACAAAGGCTGTGTTGTAATTCTATCAGCATGCTTCCTAATTCTATCAGCAGGCTTCCTAATTCTATCAGCAGGCTTCCTCAGTGTTTGTTCTGTCCAATACCAGTTTATTCTTCTCACCTCTTGTTCCCCTGGCATTTGTCTGATTCTTGTCATCAGTTCCACATTGATGATCATATCACACAATCTCAATCCTTCTGTTATACATAAACACCCATTTATTAAAGTCTGTAACTTCTTGGTTGTCTTTTTTGTTTGTCACTGTTTCAGAGTCATACAATATTACTGCCATGATATATTGAGCTGAAGATTCATTTTTGTTAGCTCCTATGCATACTTCTTCGACATTGGCTCTAGAACTTCTTGTTTTGCTTTTTTGTTAATCTCCTGTCTTATTATTTCTTTCATTTATCATATTGTGAGTCTGATGTTTTCTGTGCTTTGTGCTAGCATACTCTGTTTCCAAGAACTTTCCTTCTGTTTGTTTTTTAGCTGTAACCATGTCTTTTTTTTTTTTTAATATGGTATATAATGGATATTCTGTCATTTTTTTTTTTTTTGCATCTTGCTTTCTGAAGTATCCTACACTAAACTTGTCTGTAGTATGTGTTGTTGCATACCTTCTGACATCTTTATTTTGGCTAACAGAAGATGGTGATCAGATGCTGCATCTGTTCCTCTATATACTTTTACTTCTTGTAATGATGATCTCAACTTCTTGATTAGGCATATGTGATCAGTCTGACTTTTCATCCAGTGGTCATGTTGCTTTATATATTATTTTATGTGGAAACATGCTTGCTGTTACAGCAAGCTCATTTGAAGCACAAAAGTTTACGAATATTTCCTAATTTTCATTCATTGTGCAAGTCCCATGTTTTCTTCAAAGCTACTATTATTTCTTCACGTCTTTGTATTGAAGTCACCATTAAGACTGAAATATCTTTAATTCCCTTTATCCATGATATTTTGAAGCCTTGTGTCAAATTCTTCATTCACAAATTATTTAATTGTAAGTTGGTGGTGCATTCATTACATTGAATGACATTCATCTTTGTTTTCCTTTCAGCTGTTACTTTGAATGTTGCTGTTATTCATCTGGCTCCCATTGCTTCCCATTCTTTGAGTGTCTTCCGCACTTCCCTTGACCATTTTGTTTTAAAACTAATGAAAAAATATCCTGCTCAACCTCTGATGGGTTATAATTAGGATATCATCTCATCTCAACCCATAATGGGTCGTAGGGGTGCCATGGTGGAAGCATCAGCAGACAGGGTCCTCCGCTGCTCTCTATCCTCAGCCCAGGATTTTCTTTGCCTTGCTCTTCTCCGTTTACCTTCGACTGTTCCCTGGAGGATCGTTTTCGAAAGGGAGTCATGACGAGTTACATGCCCAAACCAGGCAAGCTTTCGACGGATACAATTAGGATATACAGTATTTATAATTTTAGATAGTATTTTCAGTTGCTATTATTTGCTTTTGGTAATATCCCTCCAGGCCAGTTACTGTATTTAGGGTAAACTATGTGTGTGCTTCACTGTGAGTTGCCCTTTCTTCCTACTGTCTTGAGGATAGCACTGTGTTCATGTCCTTCTATTCCCTTCTGTCTTGTTTGGCACATCTACACGATGTCAGTTTGTAGTTTTTCATTAGTACTACTACCTTTACAGTTTTCGCGTATTCTTTTAGTGTCTGAATACTCCAGCAGCTCAATCTTGAAATTTTCCTAGGAGAAAAAAAGGTGAGTCAGCAGTCCAGGCTGATATTTTGCTTTCTCTGGAGTGCACCATAAACCCCCTTAATAAAGCACCCTCTTCCATCTTGGATGGCTGAATTGAATTAACTGAATTACTTGCTTTGGGTGACTTTATTTATTGTTGACATTTTTGTTTACTTAATTTACCTTAATTTTTACAGGATCGAGTAGCTAACCCCAAGTCCAACCCTACTGAATTCCTTCTTACAACATGCACAGAAGAGTACATTGTTACTATTTTCTGTTCACCTTTCAGACTTCAGGAACACATGGATGTGCAGATAGTAATAATCAGCTGAATATCTTTTACTGCTTATTTTATGACTGAATGCAAGTAAGTAAACAAGGAGTGAAATATTCACTAATTGATATGTTATTTTTCAAACTGCAGGTCAGGGCTGTAGGACTAGGCCTGGATAACATTGTGTTTCCTAGTAAAGAGGCCAGACTACAGGCCAGCCATGGAGCAAAAAGTCGAGCAGGAGGGGTTGATGCTACAAATAAAGACTGGAAGACTGGAGAAATAGAGTTTGAGGCTATGATGAGAGCTCTGGACAACTTAGTAATATTTTTTTTTTAAACTAATAATTATTTTTATACATTTTTATGGTACATTCAGCAATATAAAGCTTTCATCATCATCATTCCTTTTCGTTCCCAGTGGAACATAGGGCAAAAACAGTTGCTCTCCATCGATTTCTATTCTGGGCTGTCTTTTTCAGCTGTGCCCAAGTCATTCCAATTTCCCTAGCCTCTTCTTCAACAGTTCTTCTCCAAGTTCTCTTTGGCCTCCCCACTCTTCTTTTCCCCTGTGGGTTCCAGTCAAGAGCAATTCTGGCTATGCTTATTTTTCTCTTCTGAGTGTATGTCCTTTCCATCCCCACTTTCTTACCTTAATTTCTGTTTGTATTGGCTGTTGCCCGCATCTTTTCCTTAGCTCTGTATTTGTTATTACATCTGGCCATCTTATACGGAGGATCTGTCGGAGACATCTATTTACAAATATCTGTAGTTTGGAGGTGATACTCTTTGAGACATGCCATGTCTCTGAGCCATACAGCAAAACTGACCACATTTAGATTTAAAGATTCTAATTTTGTTCTCTCTGGATATAGCTGAGGAGTTCAATATTGGTCCAAGGGCATTAAAAGCGCAACTGGCTTTATTTATCTTTGAGCAGACGTCTCCAGCTGTTCCCTCTCCTTTGTCAATGTTATTCCCGAGATATGTAAACTCTCTACTTCTTCAATGACTTTATTATTGATCTTCATCGAGTCCATCTGCTTATTATTTATTCTCATTTCCTTTGTTTTATTTACATTTATGTATAGTCCCATCTTTGCTGCTTCTGTTACTAATCTGTTGGTTTTCTCCTGCATAACTTGCTGACTATGTGATAGAAGGCACAAATCATCTGCAAAGTCTAGATCTTCCAGTTGTTTGTTAAATGTCCACTGTATTGCAGTTTTCTCTCCCTCTGTTGTCTGTCTCATAACCCAGTCTATGAACATGAGAAAAATTGTTGGTGATAGCAGACATCCCAGTCTGACCCCACTGTGTACTGTGAAGGGCTCTGATAGTTTTCCTTTGTGTACTACTTTGCATGAGGCCTCCTGGTAGAAACCTTGGATGATTTTAATGAATTTCTGTGGGATTCCATAATGTCTCAGGATTTCCATATCACAGTATGGTCTATACTGTCAAAAGCTATTTCGAAGTCCACAAAATTTATATGCAAGGGGGTCTGCCACTCATTTGATTGTTCTATGATGATTCTGAGTGTTGCTATCTGGTCTGTGCATGATCTTCCTGCACAAAATCCTGCCTGTTCCTCTCTGAGTTTGTCATCCACCGCCTTCTGATTACGGTCAAACAAAACTGGTGAAAATTTTTCCAGCCATTGCTAATAGTGTTATACCCCTCCAGTTGCTACATACAGTCAAGTTTCCTTTCTTTGGCAGCTTGATAATGTGGCCTTCCTTCCAGCTCTTTGGGATGGCCTCTTTTTCCCAGATTTTTTTTGAATAGCTGGTGTAGCTACTCTGTAGTGTATGGTATATCTTCCTTCAGGGCTTCTGGGGGTATTCCATCTGGTCCTGCGGCCTTCCCATTTTTCAGCTGTTTTATTGCCTGAGAGATCTCTTGTTTAGTGGGTGGGTTCATGTTGCACTGTAGTGACTCTTCTGCTGGTTCTATGATGGGTTGCTGTATTGGTTGGTTTCGGTTTAGGATTTCCTTAAAATATTCAGCCCATCTGGCCCTTTGTTTCTCTTCATTGCTAATGCTTTGTCCTTCTCTGCTCTTCACTGTTGTATTGTGGTTTAGCTGTTTCTTAGATAAAGTTCTAGTAATATTATATTGTGGCCGTGGGCATATATGCTGATAATGATGATGGTAATGATTGTATAGTGGGTTCGTATCACTACCCTAAACAGTAGGAAAACAGTTCACAACAGACGATTACCACAGTACATACTGACAGTTGATTGATGATTCAATACCTTGATAAACATACTTCACTTTGACAGCAGTGAACGTTAAATGTGAAGTTTATTTACACAAAGATCATGGGTTGAAATAATGATGTGCCCAACCTTCCTCATGAGGCTGGTAAACTTTATACAGCAAAAACTCCCATAGGCAATACTAAATGTCATTCTTACTCTCATTCTATATATATTCTCTGTTCCCTGTCACTGCTTCTGTATTTAATACTGTCTCTAGTAGCTATGATGGTCCCGACTTGAGAACCACTGTTGTCAATAATTCCTTGTCATAGCATTTATCTCAGGTACTCACTGTTCCTATTTGTTGTTCTAATTTATCTCTGCTGATCTTCTATCTTCTGACTTGTCGGGTCTTAGTGAGAGTTACTTGGTGTATCTCTTAGAAGGACTGGCCTACCGCCAGGGATGACTATTTCTACCAAGGTCTGTTATTTTCTCTTCTCATGGCTAGCTGCTGCCTATTGTTCTTCTCATTTACTAAACAGTTTATCATATTTTGGCGAGACTCAACGTACCTGGTGGACTTGAAAATAAACACTCTTTCTCTCGTACTGGCAACCTTGTCAATCTTGTCCACAGAAATGAATGACAAACTATCATATATAATTGTGACGTACCAAGCAAATGAGTGTCTAGACAATAGTTCATTTTTCTGTGACCACAGAAATCAACCAAAGGACTTTGGCTTATTGTCCGATGATAACCCTCATTTGCGCTTGCCACTTTTACTTTTAACACAAGCAAACTTGCTTCCTAACGCTAATCGCGTTTCAGATCTGACTGACTATATTTTGTAAAACGATTTCCAACGATAACTATTTCCCGAACATTCTAGAATAAAACAGTTCACTCGAAATATAAATATCCCGTGAAGGTTTAACTTCGCTCAGCTAGCCAACCCAGAAACTCCAAACTAAAAACTATACTTTTTCTCAATAGCGTAAAAACACTTTCGTTAATGCCTATTTTGGATTATCGTCCTTTGCTTACCATTCTATAAGTTAATAGATTTTCGCCCTTTGATTTAAATTTATAGTCCGTTCGTTTTCCTTATGCAAATTTTTGAAACCGGATTTTAACACACAATATACCCCAATTATAACCAATTTCCAGGTTGAACAGGGTATAACAGCAATATAGTAGACCAAAATAACGAACGACTAGCGAAACGATTTTTTTGTCGCAATCTCGGCTTCCTGTTAGTTTGTCAATAAATTATCTTTCATCTTGGCTGGCACTCTTTTTCACTTTCCTGTTTAGCTCCCAATATATTGTGAGCAGTTGTATTTTCTGTTCTGCCTCTTTACAGTTGTTTACTTGCTGTTTGATGTCTCTCCTTTCTCTTATGAGGTTCCATGTATTTTCCGTGAGCCATTCCTTCTGTTGTTTTTTTCTTATGCCAAGAACTTCTTCACATGTATTCCTGTATGCTTCCTGAATTGTGCACTAATGGTTATCTATACTTTCCTCTTCCAGGTTCTCCAGTGCTTCAAATCTATTTCTCAACTTTAGGTTGAACTGAACTCTTGTGTCTTTGTTCATAAGGTTCTGGGTATTATACTTCGGGCTTGATCTTTCTGCGCTGTCTTTGTGCACCCTCAATTTTATCCTTAGTGATGCCAGGAGAAGGTGGTGGTCTGACGCTACGTCAGCTTCTCTCTTTACTCTAACATCATGTAGGCAGCATCTCCAATTTCTTTCTATGGTGAAGTGGTCTATCTGATTTTGCATGTGCCCATCTGGGGAGTTCCATGTAGTCTTGTGTATGTCTTTGTGTGGGAAGATAGTCCCTCCGATGACCAGATCATTCAAATCACAAAAGTTTACAAAAAGCTCTCCATTTTCATTTCTGTTTCCTATGCCAATTCTCCCCCATCATTAGTTAAGTTTTTGTTGTCTACTCCTACTTTTGAATTTAAACCTCCCATTACTATCTTAATGTCTCTCCTGTGTGTTTTGTCCAGTGTTCCTTGGAGTTCATCATAGAAATCTTGCTTCTTATCATCATCTGCATTGTTAGTAGGGGCATAACACTGAATGATGGTGATTTTTCTTCCTTTTCCCTGGAATCTTGCCGTTATTATCCTGGGCGCTATTGGTTCCCATTCTATTAAGGCTTTTCTGACTTCATGGGACATCATAATAGCAACCCCTTTTGTGTGTGTGTGTGGTCTTCATCCTTGTGTCCTGAATATATGACATTTTCCCCTGTATTGGTCATGAATTCACCAGTTCCATTTATTCTCGTTTCTGCTAGTCCTAAGAGTTTTATTTTGTATCGTCTCATCTCTCCAGCTACCTGTGCTTTCCTTCCGGCTTCCTGCATTGTTCGTATGTTCCAAGTGCCTATTCTAGTTTTTGCCTTCATCGTTAGAAGAGGCGTAGGCAGCCTGACTTCCGTTGACTGGCTTTCATCAGGTGTCTGCATCATACATCTCTCTTGCGAGGATTCTTCCTGACTCTGGCTTTTGTTTCTTTCTTCAACTGTTTCCGTTTCTGTGACAATTTATTTTTTTCGGCAGGGTTGTCAGCCCTGTTCTCTAACCTCTTTTAACCTGGAGGAAAGGGGGGTGTGCCCACTTTGTCTGTGCTTTCCATTTTGACCTGCTCAGCTTGATTGAACCTACCAGGAGCAAAAGCTCCTGCTGATATAGCTCAAAATTTCCTCAAGGCACTCAAGCCGACCCACCACTTCAAGGTGTGGCACTTGGTATAAAGCTTTAAAGCAGTGATTTCCAAATTTGTTGTTATATTTTTTACTTCTTGAGACCCTTATATAATATAATTTCTTACTTTTCTCATATTTTTCTGAGACCTCCTAGCAGCCCTCTTGAGAACCTTTGCAACTCTAATAAAGGTTGCGACCATTTGGGTCGTTACCTTGGCTTTGGGATCACTGCTCTAAAGCAATAATAAGGAAGCTTAGTAGAGTAGTTATTATCTTCATTGGTGATCTGTTTTGCTTGTTCCTTTGATTCCACTTAGAGTATAAATTGTATTGTATTTTGTGCTGTCGTCTTCACCTTCTCCAGGTTGTACTCATTTTTTTTACCTCATTAATTTTTCATTATCTTCTTTATGTTTCTTGTGGAACATAAGGTACAACTGTGGCTCGTTACAGATCTCTGTTTTGTGCCATCTATTTTAGCTCTGCCCATGATATTCTTGACCCTGTAGTTCTCAGGGGCCTCGAAAAGACAGAAAGAAGAATATGCCCTCAGGCATGTGGTACCGGGTGACTAATACAAAGTTGAGCATGCGGCTGGCAACCTCATCACATAAAACAAACTGCTACAAAAACTACTGCTGTAAAATATGTGAATGCTTGGTGCAAGCTTCCTGCAAGGGGACTAGCTGCAGTGGTGGCTGGATGCTCTATAAGGAGCGTAAAGGAAAATGATGATGATGTTGGGATTCCCTTGTCTTTCCCTTTCACCATTCTTCTCCAGGCTTTCTTTGGCTTCTTCAGTCTACCTTCCCTTGTGGTATCATTGAAGGTCATGTCTGGTTATGCTGGCTTGTTGCTTCTTGAGGGCATGTTGTATTCATCTCCACTTTCTCTCTTATCTCCAGCTGCACTCATTGTTGTCTTGTTTTCTTCCATAGGTATGTGTTTGTTATTACAGCAAGCTATTTGACAGGCATGTGTCAGTGAAAATCCTTGTTTACTTCCATATGTCCGTGTTTCTTATTACAGCAAGCTATTTGACAGGCATGTGTCAGTGAAAATCCTTGTTTACTTCTATATGTCCATGTTTCTTATTACAGCTAGCTATTTGACAGGCATGTGTCAGTGAAAATCCTTGTTTACTTCCATATGTCCATGTTTCTTATTACAGCAAGCTATTTGACAGGCATGTGTCAGTGAAAATCCTTGTTTACTTCCATATGTTCATGTTTCTTATTACAGCAAGCTATTTGACAGGCATGTGTCAGTGAAAATCCTTGTTTACTTCCATATGTCCGTGTTTCTTATTACAGCAAGCTATTTGACAGGCATGTGTCAGTGAAAATCCTTGTTTACTTCCATATGTCCATGTTTGTTATTACAGCAAGATATTTAACAGGCATGTGTCAATGAATATCCTTGTTTTCTATCTTCTGGTTATATTTCTTGGTTGCTCATTCTTTGTGTATTCCATTCTAATGCATGCCTTGTTATATATTTTTTTTCTAGAAATGGCCTGTCCAGTTTCTCTTTTGTTCAGTTGTGTGTATTTGAACTGGTTGTTGTTGGTACATTTTGAATCTGCTGATTTGATTTGCTCATATGAATTTTAATCTTAGGCCATTGTTGAGAAATGCTTGTTTTCTGTGTTTCTTATTTGATGAGGGAACAGTAAAATTAGGACTGCAAACAACTTAGTAAAATTTGTACACCTCATTACTTTGATGTTATATCTTAGTAGTGGTCAAGTTTGTGAGAGCTTTGATAATAATCATGTGCTATTACACTTGTAAGTCATTAGATCACATGTAAATAGCATGCACTATTATGAAACGAAAATTATCACATCTCTAAAATTTTGATTGAAATGGTGCGACAAGGTTACCTACTTGGAAATAGTGACAAGAATGAGACAAGCACATGAGGAACAAGAGATGAGAAGAAGACACTGGTGATGGATGGGGCACACACTGAGGAAACCTTTTGATAGCATTACCAGGCAGTCCTTGTTCTGGAATCCCCAGAGACATACTGTAGAACAGATGGAAAAGAGGACCGGAGACAGAAAAATGATGAGGAAGATGTGGACAGATTTTGAGCTGATGGCACATGATAGGAGGACTAGGCATATGTGTGTTGAAGGCCTATGTGTGTTGAAGGCATATGTGTGTTGAAGGCCTATGGTCCATGGGGGAGCTAAATGGTATATTAATTGAAAATTAAGATTAAATCAGGAAATAACACAGTGGAGAGAAAACAGCAAGATAAATGTTATCCAGTAGCATAGAAAGAGAAAACAGCAAGATAAATGTTATCCAACAGCATATATAGAGAAAACAACAAGGTATAAGTTACCTAGCTGTGTAAAAAGAGAAAACAGCAAGGCACGAACGAATTAACTTTATTTTGAAAGGGTTGAAAATTGGGACCGTCTGACACTCTGCCCTTTATCTTTCATTTTGTATCCTGATACTCGCTCATGTGGTCGAACCGTCAACAATTAATTTGCAGTTATTTAACAGTGTAAAAAGAGAAAACAGCATGATAAAAGTTATCCCCCAGTGTAAAAAGAGAAAACAGCATGATAAAAGTTATCCCCCAGTGTAAAAAGAGAAAGCAGCATGATAAAAGTTATACAGCATTATAGAAAGAGAGAATAGCATGATACAAGGTATGCAGCTGTTCAGAAAATTCATTGATTGAGCGTCATGTTGACTGGCATTGGTAACCATGTCTGTCTGTTTCTAGTCTCTGCTACCTTGTTGTTGTTATTTAACTAGTGCTGCTGAGCTTCTCGCTCTTTTGCAGCCAACACCAAGTTGAAGACTCCTTGGTATTATCTACACCAGTGGTGGCCAAGCTAAGGTTGGCCGAGGGCCAGATTATGGTAAAGGGTAACACCAGAAGGCCAGACCTATAAAATCCTTAAAAAATAACGTTCTGAGATTTAGTTTTACATGTATAATGAACCACGTACAGAAAGCAACGGCAAACTACTGAACTGCACATCTGTCAAGACATGTATACCAGTCTTCGGACTGAAATTACTGTAAAAAAAATATAATGAATCTGTTGTTTTAATTTGTTTTGTAATTTGTAATATGATATGTAATTATTTATTTCAAACATACATTTGTGTGTTATTTCATTGTGAACAGTGTGGCTTCAATCAACAATAAGAGGCCGGCCAAAACAGGTTGGCGGGCCGGTCAAAACTGGTTGGCGGGCCATATCTGGCCCACGGGCTGTAGTTTGGCCACCGCTGATCTACACTGTAGATCTAGGCTTTTCCTGTGGCTTTTCTGCCATTCCCAAAAGGGGTTAAGTTGATGTCATGAGCTCCAGTTTCTCCAGCTTGGCTTGCATTAGAAGGATTGTCACATCTGGTCCCAAGTTTTTAGTAAGAAGCATGTGGCATACTGTGCATTCCCCACCATCCAAGGGGGCTCTCCAAATATGCAGAGCTAAAATACTGTGCTCTGGTTCTGGGCTGTCCCAAGGAATTGTCACGTCCTGCACAGAGCCACTTCTCAGCTCCCCCTGCCTATCACTGGGTCCATAGTGAGATCCTCCTGCATGCAGTCAACCAGGTCAAAGCCAAAGAATCACGTCTGGGGCTCAAGTGACTTCTCCAAGCTTAGTATGCAGTGCTAGACTCTTAACAAGTTTCACCACAGGGGGAATCCCTGGAAGTGTGTGGATGATTTCAAGAGTCAATGAGAGTGTAATTAGCCTCACAGACAGAGGTTCACTTCCACATATGTATATTACTGCATTGTGCATAGCTGGTGGTCATATAAGGATGACTCCAGATATGCCTCCATGCATTCTACTACCCTAAATTATATATACAGGCAGTCCCTTGGTTACGAACGAGTTCCGTTCTTACGTCTGTCTGTAAGTCAAATTTTTTCGTAAGTCGGAATAGTTACGTATCTAGCGTCAGTTAGTCAAATGTTTGTCTTAGTATATAGTATATATTTTACCTTTCTATGCATAAAAAACATTAAAGAAACACTTCTTAAACAGTTAAGATAGAAAAAAAAGATTAAGATTAAAAGTTAACACTTACTCTCGGTAGATTAATGCTTTGGTACAAGTTTCCTGCGAAGGGACCAGATACCATGGTGGTTCTATAGGGAACAAAAAAACGAAACACCACGACAAAAAATGTGATCCCTGCCTAGTTTTGACAGTCAGAATATATATTTGAAATGGTATGGCAGAAGACAGACTGAGTTCCGTTAGCCCCTTGCATGCATTATCATGATGTGCATCACCATGATTATTGTATTTATGCTGGGAGCATGATGAGATCCTCTTCGTGACATTTATTTTGTCATATGCTCTTTTTATGATGAATGGCATCATAAAGATTAGTAATATTATTTGTACAGCCTTTGCAGTAAAGATGGTTTGGCCGTGTCTGCAGAATGGGAGAAGATCGGCTATCACGACAAGCATGGGAAACAAAGAGCCAAGGATCATGACCCCCAGGACGACCCAGAGTCCGCTGGGAGGACAACATTAGACAGTCTTTGAAGGACCGAGGACTAGAATCGAATCAGGCCAGGAGGAAGACAGCCGATAGGATAGTCTGCGCTCTCTCTTCCAAACCTCTACACCTCACGGTAGAAGGGGAACGACTAAGTAAGTAAGTAATATTATTTGTACAGCCTTTGCAGTGAAGAAGTCATTATAGCTGTGCAGTAATGTTTTGATGCGCGTCGCAAAGTACTGTAGTGCGCCCGTTCGTTATTACAAACCATTGTATGTAACTCGAATTTTTAATATAATAGGCTTTATGACGGTCGGTTCGTAACTAGTGATGTTTGTAAGTCGGACGTTCGTAACCCAGGGACTGCTTGTTTATATATACCTTAAATTATCTATGTTTTTAATCTCTTCCATGTCATGTAGTTGCCTTGTTTAACTCCCTGGGGTATCTGATGAGACAACGAAAGAAAGGACCACTTTTCCGTGAGGCATATCGAAAGGGGCCACTAATATGAAGTTGTGCATGGGGCTGGCAATGTCATCATGTAAAACAAATTTCTACAGAAACCACCGCTGCTACAGCACATCATGCTTCCTTCGAGGGGACCAGCTGCAGTGGGGACTCCATGGTCTGTGGGGAGTGAAAAAGAAAAATGACGTCATGTGATGAGTTTGTAGTGTTGAAAAAATTGGAAAAAAATATATTGATGTAATATTCATTGCTGTCTTCAGGGATACCGGACAGGCTACAACTATAAAATGCTACCCGTGGTCAAGCCTTCAACTTTTGAATGATAAGGAACCATAATCATGACTACAGCACTCGTCTTCTGCCAAGCTGTGTTCGTTTTTCCTCTATTGTTGACATTTGTCTCCCCTCCATTCACAATTATTAATTGTTATCTAAACTTGAAGCAGATTTAGTCTTGTCAGATATTCTTCATATTTCTGAACTTTATTGTGATAAATTTATTTGTCTTACATTTTATCTATGCTATGATAGATTGACCTGTAAAATGTGATATCTCAAAGTGTAAGTGATTTTATATATGAAGTAAGACATAATTTTAAAAAAAATTAACCTCTAAAAAATAGTATATAAATTTTTATGAATATATATATTAACAAATAAAACGGTATTGAATCAGTTTTACAAATTAACCGTTATAAGGAAATACAGGACGTGTTGGGTTTCACCCTTCGTCAGCCACAGTTACAAACAGGCAACAAGGACAAGAAATATAGACAGGTTAAAGAAAAATACTATAGACACTACAAACACGTTTTATATATATATATATATTATATATTTATATGAAATATAACAACACAGGTGAAGAGTAATAATAAAGCAAGGAAAATACAAAACCGAAAAAATATTAAGACTGTTAATTTAACAATCAACAAAAAAAAAGCAGAAAATGGAATAACAAAATAAATATAAATTATAAATATAATTGCAAATGTAAATATTGTTTGTTTTCTTAATGAAAATTTTTTTAAAGATTTTTGCATAATTTAATTGAGTAAAATCTTACTGGAAAAAAATTAAAATCTTACTGGAAAAAGCCTAGAAAAATAAAAATGTCTTTTATTGTGAGGTTGTGAAGAACTGTTTATTTGATTGACTCAAAATAATCAGTAGCAGCCTTGAAAATCAGATATTCCTGAACATAAGCTTATTAAGAACTACAGTTTTACTATTATTGTTTAAGTACTGTTAATGATTATATTCTGTTGGACAAGATCAGCCCATGGAGTTCCTCTCTGGAGTCTCTGAGGAGACCAAGAAGGAATAGGACTACTGTTAGGTCAGGCATGTCTTAAGAGGCAACTAAAATGAGGTTGTACATGGGACTGGCAACCTCATCATGTCAAATAGATTGCTACAGAATCCACAACTGCATGAGTGGATTAATGCTTTGGTACAAGTTTCCTGTGAAGGGACCAGCTACTTTGGTGGTTCCACAGTGAACAAAAAAGCAAAACGACACGAGAGACAATGTGATCCCTGCCTAGTTTTGACAGTCAGAATTGAAATGGCATGGCAGAAGACAGACTGAGTTCTGTTAGCCCCTTGAATGCATTATGATGATGTGCATCAACATGATTATAGGAGCGTGATGACGATCTTCTTTGTAACATTTATGTTTTTATATACTGTCTTTATGATGAATGCCATCATAAAGATTAGTAATATTATTTGTACAGCCTTTGCAGTAAAGAGGTCATTATACTGAGCAATGATGCATTCATATTGATCCAGAGAGAAGATTCAAAGAAATTTGTGAATTCTAACATGTTACAAGTAGAGAAATTAAGGTTGTAATTTATTTATAATAGAGAAATTGAAGGTTGTAATTTTTTACAATAGAGAGATTGATGCTTGTTAAGTGGCCAGCTTATAGTAAGAAATTGATGTTGGTGAATTACATCACTATTGGAGTTTGTGAGTTATACAGAATTAATGTAGAGAAATTGAAGGTTTTAAATTGTACAATTGTATTTTTGAGAAAATTGAAGTTATTTCATCATTTTGTAGATTAACATTATAGTAGATAATTAGTCTATTAACTATGTTAGTTTGTAGTAGAAAAATTTGAGTTTTAAAATTATACAATTGTATTTTTGAGAAAAGTGAAGTTATTTCGTCATTTTGTAGATTAACATTATAGTAGATAATTAGTCTATTAACTATGTTAGTTTGTAGTAGAAAAATTTGAGTTTTAAAATTATTCAATTGTATTTTTGAGAAAAGTGAAGTTATTTCGTCATTTTGTAGATTAACATTATAGTAGATAATTAGTCTATTAACTATGTTAGTTTGTAATAGAAAAATGTGAGTTTTTAAATTATACAATTGTATTTGTAGAATACATGAAGTTATTTGATCAATTTATAGTAGAGAATTTCCCTGTTCAATATGTAGAGAAATTGGAGTTTTTAAATTATATATTTGTATTTTAGAGAAAATGACGTTAATTCACCAGTTTGTAGTGGATATTAATCTATTAAATATGCTAGTTTATAGTAGAGAAATTGAAGTTCTTAAACTATACAGTTGTATTGTAGAGAAAAAGAAGTTATTTTATCAGTTTATAGCAAAGAATGAGGCTATTAACAATATTAGTTTATAGAAAAGAAATTGAAGTTCTTAAATTATATTATATTCTAGAGAAAAAGAAGTTTTTTTTATCAGTTTATATAAGAGAATTAGTCTGTTAGCTACATTAATATACAGTAGAGACATTGACATCTTCCAGCTGTAATCCGCTTATAGCAGAAAAGTTTAAGCTTGTTGATTTTCCTAGTATCCAGTAGAGAAATAGAAATTAGAGAACTATACATCGGCTTGCGGATGACTGTGCACTGCATCAGTTTATAATACACAAATCTAAATTTCTAAACATCTATAAATCTGAAGAGTGATGTTCTTTGATTTTCTCAGTTTAGTGGCTGACCAATACAGAGCAGACTTTGTGGTGTCAGGACACAGACATTTTTAAAAAATTGCTTGACTATTAATTTCAGTTTCTGTATTACAGTAGCAGAGCTTACTTAAATATTATGCTTGTGTAACCTCAGAGTGTAGAAGGCAGTATTGCCAGGTGCTTATACTGTTTTGCTGCAAATAATCATTCCAATAATTTCTTTTTTTCATGTTTGTTACTTATGGTATTAATTCATTGCATTCCTGGGAATATTCTCGTTTCATGGCTTTTTTTATTTTCACTTGTCTCAGTGTTTTTTTTTTTTTTTAATTTCTCAGTTTTCCATTTTATTTTTGTTGTTTTGAAAGGATACATTATTGGATGGGTAAAAAAATGGCTTTTATACACACTTTTATTTCTAAATATGTTAGGTATATCATTAAGTAGACCGTATATGCCATAATTTTTAGAGGGATGAAGAGTGGAATACCAGGTCTGTTATGATCACGAAAGCCAAAACATTCCCCCCCTTGATTACAGACCAGCGTTTTAAAAGTGTTGTAGAACAGTGGATCCCATCTCACTGCAACATCCCCGGCAATGAAGAAGATGACAGATTGGCAAAGGAAGGTGAAAAGCTACCTCAGCCTGATGTAAGTATAACTTTCGAAGAGGCAAAGAATTTTATCAGAAGCTGATACAGGAACCAATGGGAAGCAGAACATCCAGGGCACATAAAAAATGATGCATGTTATCAGCTCATCAGAAAAGTACTAATGGTAATCAGACCACAACAGATTGGATAGCACCTATTCAACAAGCTAACGATAGGAACTACCGATGAGTGTAACTGTGACACCGATTAGATGACTGCTGAACATCTGCTTTAAAGATGCCTGACTTATGAGGAACAGAGAAAGCACATATGGCCATCACCAGTACTACTTGTAGAAAAGTATATGGAGATAGAAAAAGCCTCAAGCTGACGACTGCTTTCTTTGAACATATTAAAGTTGATGTCTTAGAGTGTACGAAGAAGAAGAACTCTGTATACTAGAGGTTTTCACAGAAAATCCAATCTGGCAAACAGCAGTAGTAAAATAAACTACCACTTTGAGAGCAGTAAAGTTTATTAGCATGGAAATCACAAAGATAGCCAAGAACATGTAGGAACTGTCCAAACCTTCTCTGAGAAAATTTGATGGTAATGTCGGGCAGTTTCACAACTACCTTAGGAGCAAAGTCTGGACCTCTGGCTTCATTTTTTCATTAAAAGAAAAAGGACTGGTAATATTTATATCTATTTGGGAAATAAGACATACATGGACACCTCATTTATTTATTTATGGACAACTCAGGCATGATGTGCTAAAGGTTTATGCCATGTCGCTGCAAATAAGCATTCCAAATATTTCTATTTGTTACCTATGGTATTAATTTATTCTGTTCCCTTGCAATTTTTTTATTTTCATGTTTTTTTTCATTTTGACGAGTCTCAGTATTCTTTTCTCTTCTGTCTGTTCCTCGTCTTTTCTCTCCTTCTGTCGCTGTAGAATTTTTGTTTCTTTTGAAAAGGAAAAAAAAAAACGGCACTTGCACTCACTTTTGATTCTAAATATGCTAGAAACATCGTGAAGTAGATTGAACATGTGATCATTTTTATAGGGATGAAGAACGGAATATCAAAGCAGTTATGACTGCAAAAACCAAAACATTCCCCATTGATTTCAAACTGCTGGTCAGTTTTTGTGGTAGTGCTGAGGGGCCAGAAGAAGGAAACACATGAAGGATGAGTGGGACTATGTTGACTAAAGTTTTTTGAAGAAAATCTAATACGGCATTCAGAGATAATTTTTGAACCAATCCAACCTTCTCTGAGAAAAGCTGATGGTCTGGAAGTTTTACAACTACAGGAGGGGTGAAGTGTGGACCTTTGGCTTCATTCTTTCAATTAAAAAAAAACAAAAAGACAATAATTATATCAATTTAGAGAAATACAACATACATGATCAACTCAGGCGTGATGTTCTAATGGTTCAGAGGATGAGAGCAGGGCTTCAACTGCTGAAGATCTGGAAACAGATGTAAATTTGTGTCCAAGGTAGGATATTATGAAGTACTACAGTGATTCTCTTTAGTTTGGCAGGAGTTAAAGAGTGAAAGAGAAAGTAGGAATAATGGAACAAATGCATCTTCCACTCACATCTAAATGTCTCTGAAATGTGTACCAGTTACCGAAAATTTTTGCATGTCTCTGAGGGAATCTTGAAATATGGTCCATTAAAAAAAATATTTAATCATTGCTTGGGTATGGTCATTTCCCGGAGTATATTTCAACGGATTAAAAGGTGCTGATAGGAAAGACACATGGTTATTATAGATTAACAAATTTACATCATTATGAACATTTATGAAATAAAGTAATCATTTACAAGATGTCTCATTATTTATTTTATTTCAATAATTGGATATTACATATGTTACACAGGAAACAATAAAACACAGAACTATTATATCTTACAGTTTGTAATTTTGTGTGTATTATGAGTATGTGCGTGTGTGTGGCTGCGTGTGTGTATGGCTGCATGCGTGCTTGTAAGTGTGTGTAAGACAAATTCTACATATTGTAGGGATGTATCTACCAGTGCTGTCTGGATATCATTAATTGCATTTGTTGCCATAATCATTGTCTTTTCTTGGCGTATTAAAAAATAATTGCAGTGACCTGTCATTATGTATTTTCATGTCTTGCATCTGGTTACGTTAATGGGACAGACGAGCCAGGTCACCGGCACGATTGCAGGGGAAAAAGTCACAGAAAAATAATCACAGCCGAAAATGGTCACACTACAAACACACATATATGTGTGTCAGTACACCTCTATGTAAACATACAATCTTAGCCCGGTTCCTGCGTCTTTCTGTAACGGAAAGGTTAATTGCCGAATCCTCTTTTTTTAAATGTTAAAATGTCAATCAGCCTCAATTTCCCGGTACATAAATGATGGTAAATTAATGAAAATGTTGCATAAGAACTTCAAAATAAAACAAACATTGAATTTTTGTACAAATGGGTAACATCAACCTAGAATAGACTAAAGTAAGTGGGGTAAAGTCACTGTCACGAATACGATTTATAATAAGTTTGTTTCATGATATCATGTAAGGAGTTTTCAAGCTGTATAAGTAATTTATTGCAAACAAGTTACTGACTTAAAGGTTTATGTTTTGTTACGTTACTTTGCTTGAAAGAAATTGAACAAATTTGTTTTTATCCACATAAAGTGTGATTTTTTCCTGTGACTTTATTTCCTAAACAATCTAGATCAGTATTTCCCAAACTTTTTCGGGTCACCGCCCTCTTGGCCCCCCAACCGCCTTCTTCTCCAGGTTTCAGCATTATATTAAAAAAAAAAAACTATAAATAGCACTGTTGGTTGTACACCTGCCTCTTCTGAAACGTTTCTCTTGTTTATTAACGTATCACGGATATCACTATACTGAGACAACCAAATCTACAACAAAGCAAAGTTGGTCTTTCTTTAACACCTGCAGATATCTAATTTCATCAGTTGCTAGCGAAAAGTAGATTCGAACACACCTGGCCACTGGAAACTCACCGATATTAAACCGGTAAACACTATTTAGCACTGGTGGTCACCTTCCAAAAGATGCTCATTAAATTTTAGCGAGCCGACCACCTTCTTCTTCTTGTCAGTTAACCATACAACAAACCAGAGGCGCCCCTAAAGTACTTGGCACCCGGGGCGGTCCTACCTTCAACACACCCTGCCCCTATAAAGAAACACGCGCAAGTACATTTTTAACAGTAAATACTATCTTAATAGTGTCCGATGGCACCCCTATCCTGGCTGTCACCCGGGGCGAACCGCCCCATAGCACCCCTCTTAGTATGCCTCTGCAACAAACTGACAGATAGATATGTGGAGAAGACAAACAAACAGCAGAACACGTAGGCATGACAAACAAACAGCAGAACACGTAAGCAGGACAAACAAACAGCAGAACACGTAGGCAGGACAAACAAACAGTAGAACACGTAGGCAGGACAAACAAACAGTAGAACACGTAGGCAGGACAAACAAACAGCAGTACACGTACTCCACAACTGTCGGCTTCACGAGAGAATCAGTTTGTCAGCATGACCTTCTCTAACCCAGTTGAGAAGAAACTGTAGAATGAAAAAAAAAAAAAAAAAACAAATAGTAATACGTCTTACAAAGAGAAAGGACAAGAAAAAACCTACGTTACGGCCACAAGGCCTTCGTCATGGACATCCAAACAAGAGATAGGAGGGAAAGAAAGTGAGAATTAAGTGGAGAACATGAAACTATCGAAATAAGAGAAAAATACTCCGTGATCACTAAACCGGAAATCGGAAGGGGATAGTACATTAAAAGCAAAAATAAATAATAATGAAAACAGAGTGAGGGAAAAGTAATATTAAAAAAAAAAAAACAGATATGGAGAGAGAAGAGGTAGAAATTGTAATATGGAGTAAAATTCATTTATTTTAAATATATATATATATATATATATATATATATATATATATATATATATATATATATATATATATATATATATATATATATATATATATATATATATATATATATATTAAAATGGTATGACAAGGTTACCAACGTGGAACTGATGACAAGAACCAGACAAGTGCCAGTGGATCAAGAGATGAGAAGAAGACGATGGCGATAGGGACACACACTGAGGAAACTTGTTGATAGCATTACAAGGCAGTCCTTGTTCTGGAACCCCCAGGGCAAGAGAGGCAGAGGTAGACCAAGAAGCACATGGAGAAGAGAGCTGGAAACAGAGGTGAAAATGATGAGGAGAACGTGGAAAGAACTTGATATGATGGCACGTGACAGGAGGATTTGGCATGTGTTTGTTGAAGGCCTAAGCTCCATTGAGGGTGGAGGGTTATGAATGTATATATATATATATATACACACACACATATATACACATATTCAAATATATACATACATAGAAACAATATGGTGACAAGAGAAACCTGATACGGCTGGCAGCTTTATAAGATATATATATATATATATATATATATATATATATATATATATATATATATATATATATATATATATATATATATATATATATATATATATATATCACGTATATCTCTATACGTGATTATTTAAGAGCGAATGACGAAGAAGAAGAAGTTTCTTTTTCTTCGGAGGTTGACAGAGTGGACAAGATGGGTTTCGTCCACTCCCTTTCGTAGCAGACGACTACGTTAAAATTTATGATCAGGGATGGTTACCGAAACTCAGTATTGCAAAAAATAGGTGACACTATGCCTTGCTTAATGATCCTAGTAATACCACCACTGCGCTACCTATCTTTCCTGTCTCGTCCCCACCTCACTGAAGTTGTCTTTCCAATCGACAACATTTTTTTCTCACTAACTCTGCTTCGCAATATTTGAATAGGATAGTGCAGCAAATTACTAAATATTCCCGTTCCCCTTTGACAGGCTTCTCGTACTGTTTCATACGCGTACTCTAAGATTGGGAACCTCTGCTATAAAGTTTATGAAAAACTTGGACGAGTGGTTAAGGAGGAGCGGTGGGTTAGGGTGTGTTCAAGGTACGTGCTCCTTTTAAGCGCTCACATCAGGACGCTTTATAATCAAAGCGGTTTTGCATGTAAGTGTTAGATTGAGATATATTGTCGAATTTAGCCTGTCAAATCCTCAACCACCCACTTACTGCTTACAAAATGGTGCATACTGTAAATGTCAAGAAGTAAGAAAGTATTGTAAGGTAAATCGTCACCACCAGCAGCAGACAATAGGTATCTGAATATAGCACAAAATTAAAAATACAATAACACTAAATACCCTAATTATAACCGAAAATTAGATTGATTAGGGTAGACCAAAATGGTGGATTAGCGGATCTCCCATTTTCTAAAACAAAAAAACAAAAAACAAAAATAAAAATAGGAAATCAGCCTCTGCTGAGAAATAAAACAATTGAAATACAGAAAAAATATGAAGCCTCGTCAGGAATAAATCTTTTATATGAGCTGAAGTTACTACAAGCATTATGAAAGGTTGAGAAGCAAAAAAGAACCAATAAAATTTTTTATAGTTGGACATTTCATCGGCGTTTCTCAAACTAAATTTTTTTCACGGAACATTTATTCATTTGAAATGAATGGACGGAACAGTGTTCTTAAAAATTGCGTATAAGGTAGCATTTTACAAGTTTATATTATATTTTACAATGGGACCCAAAGACGCAGCAACAGAGAATGCAGTCAGCGACCCATAGCTTGACTGCTTGCGTCAGGGTCAGCGAACCAGAGCTGACCAAGACCCTACTCCACCTCCAAGTGGTGGTCCTGGAAACAGGCTGCATCACTGCAGTCTGGCTGAGAGAGTAGGGATCGAAGAGGGAAGGCAAACTCGGTCCCAAAAAATGCCGTGCTGAAGTCGGATGTGTCGACCGAAAGGCGCAGATATCGCAGCTTCGCTGTAAACAAACACAGCGCAACCAACGTCCTTTTCAGGACGAACAAGGAAGAAGAAGAAGAAGATATTTTACGATTAATTAAAATTAACTTTAAGCTGTGTAAATAAAGAAAGTAATTAATACAGCAAAAATAATAATAATTAGAACTATCAGTAGTTTAATGATGTTTATTTATTATTACTAATAAAAGTAAAGTACATGCGCAAGTAATGGACCATTTTTCCTGAAATTACCTCCCCTAGATTTTGATAGTTGGCGTGACGGGTTCTTCAGGGTGTCGACTGCAACATCTTGTATATTCTTTGTATTTTTGTCTCATTTAATTCCAAATCTATAATTTATTAGCCGATCTAGGTTCCACTGGTTCTGAAAATATTTTTTTTTTCCTAATATATTCCATGTACTGGGAACCGAACCCTAAAATCTTGAGGCGTACACCATACACCTTTGCCACTCCGACCCCAACCAGTTGCTAAATCAGATCATATACTTACACAGTTGTTAACTGCAGAGCGCGCGTATAATTTCATTACAAAAGGAACAGAAGTGGTAGATGATCGATTAAAAAATATACCTATTGGTTCAAGATTGGCTAATATATTATAGAATTGGAATTAAATGAGACCAAAAAAAAAAATACATAGAATATATAGGATTTTACAGTCGACTCCCTGAATTTCCTAGGGGAGATCACTCTAATCTCTTGTTGAGGAAAACAGCTTATTGTACATTTTACATCAATGCGAATTTGTTCATATTATTTGGAATTGAAAACAAGATATATCCTAATTATAACCCATCAGAGGTTGAACGGGATACTTTTCTTCATTAATTAAAAAAAAAAAAAATCAATGAGAAGAATACTTTTGTTTTTTACCATGACATATTGGCTTAATATTTGGTACAATGTCTGGGGCAGCGTCAAGTCTGTTCCTACATTTTATCTTCGTAGCTGCATAATAAGAAAATCCTGTTTCACATAAATATGTAATGGCAAATGGAAGAAGCACTGCCCGTTTTGCAGCGTTGGGGCACTCTTACAAAACATTGCTTCAAAAATCATTTAGGGAAAGCTCATTAAATCTTTGTTTTATTCCTGAGTCTGAAGTAAAATCTATCACACTCTCATAATCATGAGCTGATAAGCATGCTGGTTTTCCTGCAATTGCAAACGGGTGTCGTATCCATTTGGAAAATAATATTTGAAAATAAGTTGTTAGTAACCGGTTCTACATTTTTTTCTTCGCGGAACACCTTTCAATTGCTCGCGAAACAGTAGTGTTCCGTGGAACACAGTTTGAGAAACGCTACATTACATGTTTTGTGGTTTTGAGGGTTTTACCTTCTTGTGGTGTCGCACGCTACGTTCAGTCTAGACCGAAGACCGTCGGCTGTACCAGAGTGCAACTGTTAAAAAAAAAATCATAAAAATAAATAAAACCAAATAAACTATGTCAACATGACTGCAGTGTTGATAAATACTACGCACTGAAAAGGACTTACTAGTTTCTAGCAGCTAGCATGGTAAAGAAAAGGACTAGCCCTAAAAAGGACATTTGTGCCCATTGCACAGTGGGAAAAATAGTCGCTCCATGCTTCTAATTACATCTCATCAATGTTGAACCGCACATTTTCTATATTAAAAAAAAAAAAAAAACACAAAGAAAACTTTTATGACATGTTAGACTCTGCAGGATCTTTTATCGCAGTTGTCTCATATCTCTGTGTCCATCAAGTCTATTGCTTCTGGCAAATTTTTTTATCATATCACACCCGTAAATGTAACTTGTATATTTCTAATATGAATTATTTTTTATTTTCTCAGTGTGACTTAAAGTGGCCAATTAAGTTGGCCTTAATGTTATTAGCTTTTAAAAAAAAAAAACTACCCCACACATACGCGCGCGTGCGCGCACACACACACACACACACCCCCCCCCCCCCCCCCCCCCCCCCCCCCCCTCTCGTATATTAGGACAAGATGTGCCATTTTGCATTAAGAACGACAGTGTAAGCAGAAGTGATGTAACATTCATAGGATAGAAAAGGTTCTCATGGACCGAAAACACGTGACTAAACTAGCAGAAACAGATCGTCTTTGGAACAACCTGGTCTCAGGAACCAATATCTTAAGATTAAAGTTATGTTTGTCAGCATTCACGTGTCGCAGCAGCGCTTTCGTGTCTTTCGGTGACCCCCAGTATCGATTGATATCCTCCAGAAGCCAGGTTGGTGGCTGTCTTGGCTTCCACCGGTGATTTTATTGCCGTCTGACACGAAAGGAGGAAGGTGTTGCGGAGTTCTCTTGCGCTTTGACAACCTTGACTGCATCATTAAATTTTCTGTTCGAGTCATGCCGAGCGTGGGAAAGCTAGCAAAGAAAGCCTTATATTCTTAGTACAACAGTGCAGGGACAATCCTCCTTGTTATGTGAGTTCATTTACTATTATAGTGCATGCGCAGAAGTGTGTGTGTATATATATATATATATATATATATATATATATATATATATATATATATATATATATATATATATATATATATATATATATATATATATATACATTTACATGTATGAACACCATATGATGAGGCTGGTGTGAGTTTGTTTAATTTGCACTAATATATGATTGCTGACAGAATTTTATTTATTATTAAAAAAAAAAAATTCATTTAGCTTAGATTTTTTTCGTTTTATTTCATTCATTCATTCATTCAACTTCCAGTGCAGTCCATGCCAAACCTTCCTATCCTGTGCTGTCCGTCTAAATCGTGTCCATATCTTCTTTATGGCCAACATCATCAGGTGTCATCTCCTCATCGAAGGTTGGCTGCAATAGATCTCCAACGTCTTCGATCTCTTGTCTTGATGGTGCACTCTGATAGACTCTTTCCTGCCCATCTCTGGATGTTATCTTCTCTTTACATTCCTAGGTTTTCTTCTCTTTACATTCCTAGGTTTTCTAGGACCTCCTTTTCTTTTCTGTACATGAGACGTGCCCCATTCTTCAATGTATCAACATCTCAAATGCCTCAGTTCTTTCTTCTAATTCCTTCGTGGCTATGTCTAGTGGCTATGTCTAGTTCCCAACTCCACGTGTGTTTTGGTCTCCCTCTATGTCTCGTCCCTGGTGTCGTAGATTTTTGATAGGGGAATTAAGACATAGATTGGTCCCGTCTAAATAGATTAGAACAGGTGATAGCTCAAAGAGAGGTAACGTAAAGAAAATAGATTTTCACGAGTGAGATGGTGGAAACTAATTAGAATCTGTCCCTGAAATCGAGAATCTTCTCTCTTTCAGCCTATCTCTACAACAGAACTTAGTTTGTCAGACAGTCTATTAGAATATATATATATATATATCACCACTCACATACACACCCCTAAGTGGCGACAGTTAGACGCACAGACGTGAAAACTACAATAATGGGTTATGGATCTTTTGCACAAGCTGACCGACACCCGTAATAAAGTTTATGTAAATTTTATTTATCATAAAAAAACTTTACAACAATACTATCATGTGAATATCAAATCAAATACAAATAAACGTAAGTTAATGAATACATGAAAGAGTTAGACTCATAGATGTAATCCTCCCAACCCTCTGTTGAGACACAAGAATCCCGTTAGAAGAAAGTTATTAACCCTCAAAGCGTCAAAATTTATACACTATTGTCTAGGATTTCCCTCTACAGTTAAGAACAGAGTTTTACGTTAATCTATTCTGAAAGGAAACAATATTAGCAAAACTATGCATCATCAAAAGCATTACAAAGTGGGTAAATATATATGACTTTATACGATCAAAGAACCACTCATTCCTGTTTTCTTTCTTTCCATACAACAGTGGCCACTGACATTCGTTCTTACCTACAACTTGATTCACCTTCTGGAACAATCTTCAGGACATACACATACAGCACAAATCCAGTATTCTTTTGGCAAAGATTAACCCCAGCTCTGCAGAGACCGGTTAATTCCAATTCTCCGGGGAGCGTTAACTTCACTGTTTATATTATAGGATTACTGTTTATGTCACTGGAAATCAATTCAGGTAAGAGATGCCACAGGGCTCACAGTGTCAGAATCTTGAGGTTTCCAGTGTTTAGGAAATGACAGGTCGGCAACTTCTCTCAGTATAAAATTCTTGGTCACACCACAAATGATTAACCGTCGGAAATGTTAATGTTTGTAATTTGCCACATGGGCTGAATGTAAATGAGATTATTGGAAAGAAATATAATCTGGTTCGATAGGCCCATTTACAGCATTAAGTATTAATGTCTTTTAGGTCGGTACTCTGTCTCTTTCTGGATGCAACCACAATTGCAAGACAGGTTTACCTTGAAGACCCACGTATTTAAGTACAAAAATGTTCTTTCTTTGGTTATTCTCAGATATACATTGAAGCCGCTGGTAAGTTTTTAGGGTTTGACCCAAATACTGTATAAAGAGAAAAACACACAAAATACTTAACATAATATAGTATTATTCACAATCCTATCTCTACCCCGCGTAAAATATAATATATTCACTTCGGTTATTTAGCTTTAAATTATAAACTACAAGCTTAGAGCTTGTCTCATCGTTTAAAAAAAAACTTCCGTGAGATAAATTCTAGTCATTTTAAAGAAATCAATTATCATGAATTAGAAATAAATACATATTTCGTCAATACCCATGATGAATCAGTGCATTTACTTAGTTGGTAAAATATTATCTGACTGGTTACTAGCAGTTAATAAAATTTATATTAGACTGGAAGAGTTTATTTAGAAATTATTATCTGTTCTGCTAGCCACTGTAATACAGTAAAACCTAAAGAAATATCTTTGACGATTTAACTAGTAAATCACTCTGCACACAATCTAGTGACTATAATTGACGATTTAACTAGATAAATCACTCAACTACAAGTGAGATAATTACCACAAGCAGAAGTAAAACGGTCTCCAATCGAAAACTAATGGATACTTCTATTATAAGAGATCTCTAGAATCGAAAGCTATATGTTAACTGCAATTCTGGCGGTACTGGATAACTTATTTAAACTCCTGGTTTATATATATTAGACATGAAAGAGAATATTACATTATTCACCTAAAACCAGACTTTGCCAGACTTCGCACCTACGGGAAATTCTACGTCAGATTCAGTGAAACACGCGAATCAAAGATCTTACTTCACACTCTTCTCGTATCCAAGCGCGCAATGTCTTTAGATCTTTCGATTTGCCGTGTTTAATTACTTTCTAGCGAGCGGGTTTTACAAGGGAGGTAATACAATTTTGCTCACCTTGTTTCCCAAATTACTTGATCCTATACTCGGTGTCTAACGAAAAATTACGTTTAAACTTAACGCCACCTCCTCTGTTGCTACATATTACAACGATTCTCGATCTCTGGCGTTCAAAATTAAATGAAACCGGTTCACATATGATAATCAAGTCTGCTGGCAAACTCTGATCAAAGAGATATAGCGACCAGCATTAAATGCGTGCTAAAAGAGAAAGAGAGGCAGATATCTGAGCATATAGGGGTTTATGGTTTAACCCACAGGCGTAGGCGAAGAGGCTAAGTAAAAGGAAAGTGTAGATAAAGAAGATAAATAATAAAAGAAGATAGATAATATGAAATCTATTATCATAATCTGTCACACCTGGGCATTCAAGAAAACGCACTGCCTTGTAAGGCTATCAACTGGTTTTTCTCAGTGCTTGTCATTCCAACGCCTGCGTCTTCTGCTTACAATTTGTTCCTTTCGTCAAACACCTTTGATTTTCCCCATTATTTCTATATAAGTGATCCTACCATACCATGTCTTTCCTCCAAACCGGGTTAGCACCCTTTTATGATTAGTCTATCTTTCTGGGTTTTGTATTTTAATAGTTATGAAAAACTCCAGAATCTCTCTCTGTCTCTCTCTCTCTATCCATTCTCTCTCTCCCTTCTCTCTCTCTCCCTTCTCTCTCTCTCTCTCTCTCTCTCTCTCTCTCTCTCTCTCTCTCTCTCTCTCTCCCTTTTCTTTATGTCCACTGCCTTTCTAACTGGTTTGCACGAGACACACACTTGCGCACAGACGTACTGTCATAATCCAACATACTGTATATCTGACAGGAGTGCTTGACGTGTTTATGTTGAAGACATGTGCTCCACGGAAAGCTGATGATAATGATGATAATCATGCAGAAGAAAAGATATTAAAACAACTGGAACAGTTTAACTATCTGATATGTCATAACTAGGGCTAGAATTGTAATGATTTTGCATATTTTTTTTTTTTTTGGCATAACCGACACGTTGCTCAGTTGAATATCAATGTGTTTCATAAAAAACTAAACTGATTTAAGAGCCTTTGTTAAGGCTTTATTTTGCATTTTTTGCCACTTTTGACATGTAAGGGTATTTTTTTGTTTAGATTTTTTAGTCATTATAAAGCATATTTGTTGTTTATTGAGTCATTATTTTGCATATTTTGGCATTTTCAATTTTAAAAAAAAAGGCATGTTTGATGTTAATGTCTTCCTACTTATTGTTTTTAAAAATTTATTGACAAAAGTCCTTACTTCTCTGTTTTCCCCATGTTGTTCAATAACTTTCCCTAAACCACAGCCAGGAAATGTTGCTGGTAAATTTTCCTATATAAAGTCAAATGTTGGATTTCTGCCTAGTGCCATTACTTCCTTGGAGAAGTC
>JAMPIV010022095.1:160000-164208 GCA_024509875.1 Oreohelix idahoensis
GGCTTACCCAGGGTTCGAACCCCGTACCTTCCGTACGACAACTCCGCCTAGCTATCAAGCGAATCACACTGACCCCACGGCCAGCTAGGCATCCCCAAAAAAGATGCTTTACTGGCTATTTATCAGTAAGAAATACAAGATAACACCGGAAGTATACAGTGGGCAACTCAGCCCCTTAATGACGCAATCACTTCTGTTGTTCTCCTATTAACAGTATGTGTCAGTCCAAACAAGACAAAGACCTTGATACTGGGTCCAGTAAATAGTAGAAGACTAAAGGACAATAGTATAGAACAGTGGGTAGGGTTTCCTGGTATATGGTATGAACATAAATTAAACAATGCAAGACGGAAAGGGGTCAAACCGAAGGCCTGTAAACGAAAAAAATTAATTTAGACAAAACTCTATAAAGGTAATAGTAAATCAACAAGGATCGATCTTCGCCCAAACACGTAAGAAAAAAAATAAAGAAGCGGTAAGAACACTCTTCATGAGACAAAGCTAACAGAAAAACAACTAAAACAAAACCAGACGGGAATTTATGGCTTTCACCCACATAGTCTACCCCAATGTGGATTCGCGAGACCAACAGACACAAATAACCCCAGAAGAAAAAAACTGCACGCCTAACCCTTTCCCCAGCAACCCCCGACTCCCTATATAATACCACGTCAATCGCGGCACTCCAAAAACACGACACACACATACTGCCAAAACCCGCACCCAATCACACCAAACCCGTATACCTCACGCCCTACTCAAACACACAAACCACATCCGACCAATACCAAACAACACATCCCTTACCGATACGGACAAACTCAACAAAAAAACATCCCACGCCTAGCAAATCACAATCAAGCGAATCAACAGACTGACCCCGACGGTGCCAGCTAAGGCCTCCACAAAAAAAGATGCTTTACTGCTATTTAACAGTAAAGAAAATACAAGATCACAAGGTCAAGGTCATTGTACCTTGTTTGAGAAGCGGACACATACTAGTAATAGAGGACCAACATAAGTGAGTGCGTACATAAAGGGGCTGAGTTGCCCACTGTATATCAAGGTCCCCACTCTTTGTCCTTGTTTAGAGGCTGCTGGACACAAACTGTATAATCAGAGAGTGCACCCACAGCACGAGATTGCGTGCGTACATTACGGGGGCCTGCGCATCTTGGGTAAGAGTATGTAATTTAGAGCCCCACTGTAAACTTTATCTGTGTTTACATTCCAGCTTCCGGTGTATATCTGAGTCTATTTCTTCTTTTAACTGAAAACAAAAATAAGCAGTCCAGGAAAGCAAAAGCAAACAATTTTTAATTGTTATTTAAATTATTTTTTAAGCACTCATTTTTTTTTTTTTTTTTTTTGGGGATTGTGCCCCTCGTAGCAGTAGCTGGCCCGGTATGGAGGGGAGTACCAGTTGTGTTGATATCGACGCTTGAATAGCATACCCCAGAGGCGGAGTTGTCGGACGAAAGTAGGTTCGGCACCCCCTTGGGTAAACCGCCACTACGTCTGATTGTTTTTCTGTTAGTGCCAAGTGTTCTACTAACATCTTCTTCTTTATTTCATACGAGTTGCCTGAAAACAACCCTTTATGTATTAATGTCCCCATAATATATTTATTTTACTGTTTACAGGCCCACGGGTTTTTCCCTTCCTTATGTGTTATTTTAATGTTCATAATTTATCAAACTACCAGAAACCTACTCCACATGTTCTATCCCTATTTGTCCTTAGAGTCGTACTACGTATATACTGACCCGTATCCAGGTCCTTTGCGTCATCATTTTGTTGGACTGACAACATACTGTTAATAGAGGAACAAATTAGAAGTGATGCGTCATTAAGTAAATAAGCGGGCTGAGTTGGCCCTCCACTGGTAAACTTCCGTGTGTTATCTTTGATAATCTTCTTTTACTGATAAATCGCCAGCATAAAAGCCATTTTTTTATGGGGATGCCTAGCAGGCCGAGTGGGGTCAGTCTTGTGATCGCTGAATAAGCTAGGCAGAGGATTGGTCCGAATAACGGAATGGTATGGAGGAGTTTCGAACCCTGGGTAAGGCCACTCACGTCATGTTTTGATTTTTCTCTGAGTTTAGTCCATGTGTTCTACATCTCTTTTATTTACTTCTTAACGAGTGCCTGAAAACATCACCTTTATGTTTTTGTCCTAATATTAATCTCTCTTCGAGATTGGCAACGCTAACCACGCCGCCTGACGTCCTGCTCACTTTAAACAGTGGTCTAATAAATATACCAGATACAACACACCTGAAGAAGCATAAAGGGGGCGAGGGGATTGCGTAGTAGCAAAAACCAAAAAGCATAATAGTAACAAGGGATGGAACAATCTTTGTCTGGAAGCGCAATATGGTTGTAAAACCAAAGTGTCAACGCTGGATAAGCGCATAGTGTATGGTGCGCAAAAAGAAGAGACGACAGCAGAGGTCAGGAGGAAGTAATTCAAAGCATGTCTTCTCAAAGGACAGTATGATACTGACTAAGGAATGAAATTATCATGCACGAGATTACGTTTGGACAATGACCATGCTAATGGGGGTGGAGTTATCGGAAAGAAATTGCTAAGATACTCTCAATGACAATTAACCGACTTTTCCTTAGATTCTGCAGTGAGCATAATCAAATCATTACAAACACAAAGTACAAAACCCGAAAGACGAATAGCAAACCAACACATAGACATGTGAACCAACAAAGAAAGACTAAGTCAGAGCACGACGTATGTAGTTTACCAACAATTACTGGCATAATGTATTTATTTTGTCTGAAAAAAATATATTTATCTTTGAAAGTTCCACGATTTTTCTAGTCTAAGCAATATCACTCATAGTTTATTGAGATCTTTTTTATATGGAGATATCTCTCTTGTATATCGAATTTGCGTAAGGAATCTAGATTTCGTGGTCTGTTTTCCTTGTATATAGAGACCAGAACAAATATGTTCATCTAACTAGGTGTTTATGCAGAATATTTATGGAGTCCGAGTCTAGGTTTTAATTTACCTTGTCTATTAAGGCGAGTTATAAGTTCCTTTGGTCTTAAATAATCTTTTCCATGTCTTGGGACGGACTATATAAACTTCATTTATTAAGCTGGAACACTGAGAAGAAGCTGAACACCCATAGAGGAGAGGGGATATGTCGTCTCTGCTTGGCGCATGGAGCGTCGAGGAAGACAAAAAAACGAACCCGTGGTAGTCATTGTCCTCCAGAATAAATGATAATACCCGGACTGAAGGGTCGGAACAGATTTTCTCATGTTTAAGTTTTGGGACACGAGGATATCATAATTTGTACTTAACTTGTAATTTATGATTCGCCCAGTGTTAATTCCTTAATTGCCAAGGAATGGGCAAGATGCTTGTCTTGGAGTGGATTTTATTTCGAAGACAAGGTAAAGACGCATTCTTTTCTTTTCTTCCTTGACTTGAGAAGCATTATTTTTCCTAAGTCCAATCGTGTAATGAAGATGAACAAGTCGTAATTTATCGAACCTTCCAGGATGATTATATAAAAAAACAACAATGTGACGATGACCTGTAAATAGAACCTATTAAAAATAATTGTACACCTAAGTGCTAGCACCCTAACTAAGACCCAAGTGAATCCCGCATAAATTCACCCCAGATCCACCGCCTACACCAAACTCCCCTTCGGCCTCTCTCTACCCACTCACCTCCCCACCCACGCCGCCCCCAGCCCACATCCAAACAGTGGTATATCCGGCCCATATCGTCCCTCTCACGCAATTCAATAGTGATCCACCCCCCCTACAGACCAGTCCAATGTGAAATCCCCCTGTCCCACATCCTCCCATAATCAAACGACACACAGCACTAGACGTTACGAACCACCACAGCTCCATAACAATACACTACAACACACACCCCCCACACCACCCCACCACCCCAAACACAACCCACCAAACAAAACACCCACCAACACCCCACCACCCCCACACAACAGCCAACATACACAAACCCCACACACTAACCTCCCCCAAACACACAAGCACAACACTAGTAACCTACACACGACACCCCACCTTTCACTCAAAACCACATCTATCTAACACCCTAAACCCCAGATCATCTCATTAGCACTACCAACACAAGCCAATCCTCTACGCCGTGCGCGCCGCGCGCAGACCGGGGTTGCAACCACAAGCCCTGACCCCTCT
>JAMPIV010022096.1:0-37500 GCA_024509875.1 Oreohelix idahoensis
TATGTGAAAATATTCATTTTTTTAAATTAATAGAAGTTTTAAACTTTTCCATAAGTGTAAATATAAATGAAACATAAATGAATTTATATTGTGAACACTTTTCAAACAGTGGAGATGTTAATGTAAAACATATATATCTGTACGTTTAACCTTTTCATTTAAATGCAGTGTAAAGCTAAAGCTATTCAGTTAAAATGTATAGGAAGTTTTATCTCGAGGGATTAAATTTAATTCTCATCGAGGGTAAATTCTGACATAGGATGGTAGAATAGAGGGGGGGGGGGGGGCCGCACATAACTGTGTCGGAAAACGCCATACTCGGAAGAGCGTTCGTTTCTATTTCTATTACCAGTTATTGGTGGTACCAGCAGAAAGTACTATTTCTGGAACCAAGTGAAGGTAGAAGTGGACTGACGTTTTGCTAGACACCATCATAAGAGGGTCTTAGACAGACACAGAACCAACTTAGCCGTAACTCCTTGACATTTTGGGAACGTCCGGCGCCTGAACTTTGATCAGAGACTATCGAGAGCGGGAGAATAAACTACCATTGGCAGCTAAGTGAAAATATCCGTTGCCAAAAGTGACCTCCTGATAAGGGATGGAATTTAGGCTGACTACTGGCCACTACAATGATAAAGGTGGGCCAATGTGGCCACCAGAATGATAAAGCAGCCCCGTAGAGTACCACCCCTACAGACACCAGGGATGTAATAGGTTGCAGTGTGAGGTGTCTGGTCTGTTGTTGGTTGCTGTGAGTATGGGTGATGTCGTTCACAAGTTCATAACATATGAGCATGACATGGAAAGTCATATAATGGTGCAACTGCTATTGACGTTTCCAATGTTTATTATCTGACTCCACAGGACAGTTAACAGTACATTCATTTCACATTACAGTTCACGAAAATTAGCATAAGTTATGTTCATCAATGCATTTGGCATATACTCAAATAATGATATGGCGCCAAAGGATTATACTGTTGGCTCCAATATTACAAAAGTGCATCAATACTCCTCTCACTGTTCAGATGTGCTAAATGAGTCTAATCATAAGTCGCACGAGGATGGTGTTCCAGGAGTGTAGGTCAAGCTGACCTTTACAGGCATTCCTAAGTCTAACCTCGACGTAGGTGCAATCGCTGACACAGCGACGTTCGTAGAACATAGAACTGTCCTTCGGGCTAAGTATGACCCGTGTACATATTAATCTCAAGTATGAAGATACCTGGGGCGTGACTTCTAGTAGAAGAACCTCTATTTCTGTAATTCGTAAGTGAGCAGAGATCGACCATTGTCAAACATAAAGTTAGATTACAGATTTGAAACGTAAATGAGGTATTACCTTGTTTCGAAATCAACACCACAAAACACACGCCTCCAGGCGTTTCGAATAATCAAGGGAAGGACCTTGTAAGCTAACTAACTCACAATAAGGCTCCTAATTCCCTATAAAAGAACCACAGAGACGCAAGACGCGTTCTATCTGCTTCACAACTTTCCATAGACTCCCAGACAGGAAAGCTTCCCAGACACACCTAACGTCCGGACATGCGCAGAACGCATACACCTGAGCAAGAATCAAACAAGACGATGTAAGGAACATTCCAGATAAAGATTTGTAATAAATCGCGCCTTATATGGACAGGAATAACAACCTCAACACTGGTTTCAATCATTCCAAGAAACAGTTGACCGATACTACCATATAAGGAGAATGGTCACACATTGTTCAAAAAATATGGACCGACGTGTCCCGTCACAAGAGAAGGTAACCATCATTGAAAATGGTAATTTCAGTCAAACTAGGGTTATCTAGCTTTGACCGAAAAAAATTAAAGTGTACAATTCAGACAAGCTAATTATACAATGTCTTTAGAAAAATGATTATACAATGTCTTTAGAAAAAATGATTATACACTGTCTTTAGAACAAATTCTGTGCGTAACACCTCCTTTATTCAGTTAAATCCCAATCAAGTGATGAAACCTTTTCCATAACTATTCAAATTATTTTCCAACTGCTAAAAGTTAAAGTGATTATTAAATTTTGTTATATGTAATATTACACATTTAACTTTGATTCAATCTTTTTAAATGTACTACATGTTTGTCTCAGTCAAAGTTGCTGTATCACACACTCTAAACAGAGCTATATATATATATATATATATATATATATATATATATATATATATATATATATATATATATATATATATATATATATATCTAATAATAATAATTCCACTGATTAAATCAGGGGTGGGGGCTTAACGAGCTAGAATAAACCATTGCTAAATTCTTCATAAAAGTGTCGGCAGATTATAGAATTAACGTGCTCAGCGACAGCCAGCATTGTTTTCGCATATCTGAATATCTTATGAAGACACCCAAGTGCTAGAAGCTTTACAGCTCTTCTATCGACATTTCTGCCAAGAGTAATCTTATGTAAAAATAGACTCCATTGAAGCCTATAATAGATGCTCTTGAGTTTTGGCCACTGTCGGACCACTACTGCAAAGCAGGGGAGGCAATACCGTCACAAACACGTATGTAATCTAACGTCTATAATTACAAATAACAGATTTAATAATCATTTAAGTTTAACAAGGTTTTAGAAAATTTGAATAATGAATTACAAGCAAAAGGTTGTGATAGGAAGTTAGTTTTAAAGGAGGTCACTTGGTAGCTTATAGGACTACTTAACTTCCAATGGTACGTTCTGCTCCCGCTGATGGGTTGGTTCTGTGCAGATAGGTCACTGGAGTTCTCGCGCCTCTGGTCAAGATTAAAGGCGCAGCACGTTCCCAGAAATGTCAAGGAGTAACTGCCAAGCTGGTCCTGCGTTCCTACGTCTGTCTACTTCTACCCTCACTTTGTTCCAGAGATTAGTACCCTCCTGGTACCACCGACACCTATGGTAAAAGAACAGAAACGAAACGTTCTCCTGAGTATTGCGTTTTCCGACACATACCTATGTGCCCCCCATCTTCCTATTCCATCATCCCATTTACCTCAGAATTTACCCTCGATGAGAATTAAACTTAATCCCTCGAGAGAAAACTTTCTTTACATTTAAATTGAATAGCTTTATCTTTTTTTTCTTACATTTAAATTAAAAGGTTAATAGTACAGATAGAATATGTTTACATTTACATTTCCACTGATTGTAAACTGTTCGTCATATAAATTGAATATGTATTCATTTCTTCTTCTTCTTCCTCGTTCGTCCTGAAAAGGACGTTGGTTGCGTTGTGTCTGTTTACGCCGGAGCTGTGATATCTGCACCTTTCGGTCGACACATCCGACTTCAGCATGGCATTTTTGGGGACCGGTTTTGCCTTCCCTCTGCAATCCCTACTCGCTCAGCCAGACTACAGTGATGCAGACTGTTTCCAGGACCACCACGTGGAGGTGGAGTAGGGTCTTGGTCAGCTCTGGTTCGCTGACCCTGATGCAAGCAGTCAAGCTATGGGTCGCTGACTGCATTCTCTATTGCTGCATCCTTGGGTCCAATATGTATTCATTTATATCTACACTTGTTGAAGAGTTTGAAACTTTCATTAATTTTAAAGTGAATATGTTTATACAGACATTTACACTGGTTTGTAAATGTAACTCTTATACTTAGAACGTACATCATTTCTGTCATCTTTCCCTCCCTGCTCCATATGGAACTTGGGACTACCTTATGCTTTTAGTTCTCTTTAAGAAATTAGCGATAAAGCAGTCTCCAGCCTTTGCAGTGGTCGGTCATGAAATCATCATTGTATACGCTGAGGTTGCCAGCCTCAATTGACTTGGACATCCACTTGCGATTTTCCCACATTAATATTCACATGGTAATATACACATATTAGTTCACATGTTAGTAATGAAAAATATAGAATGTAAAATGACAACTTACGCCAATCCTGGCTCATAGACTTTTTGCGCCGACGAATGAAGTTAAGGCACTTGCTAGGCCTCATACACGTGTTTTTGGGGGTCGTTACTTTACTACTAGCAAGTCTGGTGTCTTTGGCAAGCGATTCTCACAGTGAAATAACACTGAAACGTGTCAGGTTATATGCCTGTCCTACCCCCGCATCTGTTTGTTATGCAGCTGCTCAGGGCTCCAATCCCTTCAAACAAAAATGTTGGGTGGGGTAATTTCAAAATATTCCGACGTTGAATAATTCTGCGCGTGATGTAGAGGTCACCTCTCCCATATATGGTATGAAAACATCCGATTGCCTGGCAGTCGAACTCACCAACACATCTGTAAACTCAAACGACAATGTGTTTCAGATGTAACAAATTATTTCTATCTAATGTAATCTTGTCATAACATGTCGGACAGGAAGCGATTAGGTCATCCTTGTCTGTCCAAAATGTGTCACCCAGACAAGTAATCTCTTATCTGTCGTGCACCCTGCTTTTATCAGCACTTAGGCAAATACGCTAGCGATTTTTGTGTTAATCGGTAGCAGCCAAGGTTTGGTACACGAGAATATGCCTGTCGTTTCAATATTGCATCACCTGTCTACTATCTTAAGCAGGGATGTTCAGACGAGACAAACTATCTCTGAGAGGGGTGTAAGAAGGAAAATACAAAATGTCTGCTACAGTGCAGAGAAAGACAGAGGGTGGCGGTCACTGAAACACGTAAATAATCAATACAACAAATGTCCAGGATACGGCCGTAGTGAACAAGAGAGCGACAAGAGAGCGACAAGAGAACGACCCAAAAGTTCATTTTGCGACAATCATCACCATCACCATGATCATCATCATCATCATCATTACCTTACTGCTCTCCATGACGCGTAGATCCGACACTGCAGTTGCCCCCTTGTATGAAGCCTCCAACACTAAAACGTGTATGTGCTCTAGCAGCATTTGGTTTCTGTAGCCACAGTTTTATAGATGATGTTGCAAATCTTTACACAACCTCACACCAGTAGCCTTATACAACACACGTTTTCTTTCTTTGACTCTCCAGAAACCCACAAGAACATCACGTGGCCCTATATCAGCATATTTCAAAAAGTTACAGAGCTAATGAAAGGAAGCGGACTATGGGAGGACAAGATTGGTCGTAAAGCAAGCGCTAACGGCAGTTTGGAGATGATTCGTGTACTCACAGAGACAAGCATCAGGGTGACGTCATTTGACACACATAATTGAAAGTGTCGTACAAATATCGGCTGTCAGGATATCAGCGATGGTAGGAATCTCTGTATGAAGCTTTACAAAAGGAGAACATCTGATCATCAGAAGCGATTCCCCCATCAGAAAACTGTGTCGACCCGTTTACATCTTTCATTTTCTAGTGTGGAAATGCTAGGGTCATGACCCTCAAGTGTCCACCTCCTGCTGGTCTTCCCCCCCCCCCCCCCCCCCCCCCCCCTTTTTTTTAAACGCTGGGAAATGAACCAATTCGACCTTGGTTATTATTTTCGAACTGGCATTTCCTCGTGATTTTATTAAATTTATCACCTTGAGCTTTTTTTTTTTTTTTAATTAACGACTATGTTAGTGTTCTCAATTCCATGGCCCAATGCGGTTGTTCTACAATGTTATAATATGGGCAAGACTCTCTGGACTTGCCACGTAAACAAGTGTCTTTATGATAAATTATGAATTGCACAACAGAAATTCTGCCTTAATTTTATGGTTAATGCCTCGAACAGGTTAATTCTTTTGGGGTTTAAACAGCAACTACAAGTATATGTAATTACGCCAGTTGGAAATCGTTGTCCTTGGTTATGTGTCGAGGAAATTATGATTACGTTGATAACAGCACATCAGCATTGAAATCCCATGAAAGTTTACAAGAGAAAAGTTAACTCAGGCGCGGACCTCTGAGAAAACAAGGGTTATATATATGAAATTAAGTATATAAGCCCCGTCTCACAGTTCATTACTTTCCGAAATCACTTCAAGATCTGACAGAGCTGAGAAGATATCTAGAGGGCTGACTCTTATAGTTAGAAGTCTTAGCACATAACACATCAAGATAACTGAGAAGAAGTCACAACTGACAGCTATTGTGAGTGATTTGTAAATCGAAGTTTCAAATAACCGCAGACTTAGAAGTAACACTGTGTCTGAGGGTATGTCTGTATAAATCGTTAAGCGCACAAAATATCTTAGTAAATTAATGTGCATTTAAAATTGATGAATATTTAAAATTAATGTTATGCTTAACATAAATCCTCATGTCTATATCTTGCCTTGTGCCCGAAGGAAGATGGCTTCCACCATTATATAACTTCAATACTGTACAGCATTGACTCAGCTAGAAGTCCTTGTTAGGACTGACCATAGTTAACAATAAAAGCTTGCAGTCCTTTTCAGGGCTTTGCTTTTGTGTATTGTGTTCAATGCGTTCGTCTTGTCTTTCTCTTTCTTGTCTTTTATTTCGGCACATTTTGTCAATGTAATGTAAGAAAAACAATTTTGCTAACTCTGGCATAACGCTAAGCCAAAAGGGGGTAATCATGACTAGATTTGGAAAATGTCTTGAATCGATGTTAAAATGTGTAAATGTATTATATTGTTGTGCGACGTACCTCCTTTTGACTGACTTAACCACAGCCTCAAGACAGTGTTGTCGAAATGAGGAGTCTGATCAACAGTGGCCAGTCAGCATGAGAGGTGTCTAGGTTATTAACCACATATACCATAACCTAGTCATATTTTGCAGGTTCAACTAGTGGTGAAAAACGTGACACAATTTTGGAAATTGTGAACTGTTTAACAGTGGATCAATACTGTTCCTGGCATAAGCATTGCGTATTCAATGTCCAGATGTTTTGCGACCAAGGAAAGTCAACTACTACAGCATGCCAATCAAGTTAAGTACAACTTAACGTCAAAACAAAAACCAAGAACAACCAAGCCAATAACATGATGAAAACGACCAAACAGTGACCATTTTTTTTTTATTGTGTGAAATTTCGTAAGATATTGATATACCAAGGTGCTAATTTTGTCTACTATACATCATTAATCATTAAAGTGCATTGATTTGTTTATAACTACAGTTATTTAGAAATTTAAATTTTCAGTTAAAATATTTGTGTGTGTCAAAGAAACATGTACAGGTGTATATACAATTGGTAGGGAATAAATACGAGCTGCACTCACATATTTATATAACACTCCTGTCACTCACATATTTATATAACACTCCTGTCACTCACATATTTATATAACACTCCTGTCACTCACATATTTATATAACACTCCTGTCACTCACATATTTATATAACACTCCTGTCACTCACATATTTATATAACACTCCTGTCACTCACATATTTATATAACACTCCTGTCACTCACATATTTATATAACTATATAACACTCCTGTCACTCACATATTTATATAACACTCCTGTCACTCACATATTTATATAACACTCCTGTCACTCACATATTTATATAACACTCCTGTCACTCACATATTTATATAACACTCCTGTCACTCACATATTTATATAACACTCCTGTCACTGACATATTTATATAACACTCCTGTCACTCACATATTTATATAACACTCCTGTCACTCACATATTTATATAACACTCCTGTCACTCACATATTTATATAACACTCCTGTCACTCACATATTTATATAACACTCCTGTCACTCACATATTTTATATATAATAACACTCCTGTCACTCACATATTTATATAAACACTCCTTATCACATATTTATATAACACTCCTGTCACTCACATATTTATATAACACTCCTGTCACTCACATATTTATATAACACTCCTGTCACTCACATATTTATATAACACTCCTGTCACTCACATATTTATATAACACTCCTGTCACTCACATATTTATATAACACTCCTGTCTGGCCAGAAGGTGACATACTTATCAGTTCCCTTCTACACGTACCATCTAGAACTGTCCAGTTAACAAGCTGGCTTGTTCTATGCCATCCCTACCAATAATTCACCAGCTCTCTTCTCCATTTCTGTGAACTACTTTCTAATGTTCTATCCAACATCCATCTCGCCACACCCAATCAGCATGATGCCTTTTCCGAAGTTCTGTCAAGTCTTCTAAGTGTCCTTCTTCTTGCTTGTCCTGGCATCACCAGTTATTTCCAGAGATCATATCCTGAATCTGGATAAATTGCACGTGAAACCGCGTGGAGGCGCCATAATAATAGTTCATGCTGACAAGCAGACTGCTTCTTCACAATATTCAGTTTAAAAAACTGTCATAAACGTCTAGAAAAACCTAGAAAATGGACAATCACAGCGAAGATCATTGGAATTCGAAGAGATTAATACTTGACAGAAACAAAGAATTGTAACATAAAAAAATTTAACAGGTCTAAATGCTAGACTTGTGACCTCTTAACTTCGCTGACATTTTCGAATACCTCTGGAGATATGTCTCTAAAAAGCACACTTTCTCTTTCGCAATGAACGAAACAAAATAGCGAAACAAAACCAAGGGGCAGCAACTGGACAGGAAATCCCATAAAAAACAGTTATTCCGTAATCAACCGGTGAGACATGGGTTAATACACACGACTTTTGATGTGTTTTTCACGGCCAAAGCCTCGGACCTTAATTTGACAGTAAATCCCAGCGAAGGCTTGGCGGCCAGTATCCCTCAATAAATATTTATTGGAAAATTTCTGGGCGTTACAGCCCTTGCTGTAAATTCTCGTATTTTTGTCTGCCAGAACGGTCGATGGAGCAAATAGGGTTAATACTTGTGCGTGTACATGAGCGTACACAAATATACACTTTCTCTCGCTCACACGACAAACAGACGCTAGGGATGCTGGGGTTGCTCTGTCTACAACTGGATTATGAAGAAAATGATCACTAATACAGTACACACACAAACGGCAATATTTCATCAGCTTAATCTGAACAAGATTACGACTTTATAAAAACATAAAAAATCACTGTTCTCCGGTTTCTAAAAATGAAACAATTTTATTATTTGCGTATTATTTAAACACTGTATGTCTCCCTGCCTGTCTGCCTACATGTCTGTCTACCTACCTGTCTGTCTGTCTGCCTACCTGTCTCTCTGCCTGCCTGCCTGCCTGCCTGTATGTCTCCATGCCTGCATGTCTGTCTGCCTTCATGTCTGTCTCCCTGACTGCCTGTCCGTTTGCCTACCTGTCTCTCTGCCTGTCTGTATGTATCCCTGCCTGTCTGTCTGTCTGCCTAAATGTCTGTCTGCCTGCTTGCCTGCCTGTCTGCCAACCTGTCTGTCTGCCTGCCTGAATGTCAGTATGTCTCTCTGCCTGCCTGCCTGTCTGTCTGTCTGTCTGCCTACATGTCTGTCTGTCTGCCGCAAGAAGCAAGTCAAAAACTACGGGACAGATTTTTTTTTAAATCATAGTGTTCAAAAATGTGTCACCAATTTCACATTGGGTCTAAACCGACTGAGAATTCAGGATGTTAACCTGAACACGACAGCTAAACTTCTGAGACTATATTTTTTCAAAGTTCACCTTAACGCGACGACTAAACTTCTGAGACTGTATTTTTTCAAAGTTCACCTCTGTATTTTTTCAAAGTTCACCTGAACACGACGGCTAAACTTCTGAGACGGTATTTTTTCAAAGTTCAAATGAACACGACGGCTAAATTTCTGAGACTATATGTTTCCAAAGTTTACCAGTCAAAATCATTTTTTCCTCCTGATTTTAAAGGTCAGTTTAGTCGAGCTGTTTTAAAAAAAAAAATGACTTCATGCCACAAGGAGACCACATCGTCTGCTTACCACTGGCTGTACTCTAACGTGTTTGCTCTGTACAAAAAAAATAACGATCCTGTTTCTATTTCTTTTCACAAATTTGAATATGAAATAATTATAACTAATAAATCAACACAATGAACACTCCTGTATCAGGTTACGTAAGCGAATATATTTATTTTTGTTGATGTCTGTCTCCGGGGCTCTTGTCTCTGTGCTTTCGTGTTCCTCTGCTCTATTGTACGAGTATCTGCGCTGTAGATTGATGAGTAGAAGCTGACATGTTGACATGACGACAGGATAGTATGGCACTCTCCCTATCAAACCTCTACACCCCAAGGTAGAAGAGGAATGACTAAGTAGTAAGTGTTTAGATGATGATGATGATGATGTTTAGATGATGATGATGATGATGTTTAGATGATGATTTAGCCAGTCTGTTGTCCTACATCTGACTTATTTCTTAAGCCTGTATCCATGTCTTGCATTTTATTGTCCGCTAGTGAACCGCCGCAGTTCGTACGAATGGTAATCCAATCAGAATTAAAGGTCCTAAATTTTTATTCTGATCAAATTTGTAAATCATCAGAAAAGTACATCAACGGAGTGAATGAGAAACTAATAAAGTGAGTACCTTCTGTCATGATCGGTGAGTTCATAATGTCTCCTTCACGTGTCCAATACTAGAAGCTGATATGAGATTCTACTTGGAATAACAATCTTAAGTAATGAAAAGTTACTCAGTAGCAACCTAACACAGAGATGCAATACAAAGAGGTACAGTGAAGGTATCAAATACGAACATAGGTGGACATATTATTCAAAACAGACGTGGATATAAATATTCATTAACACTGGCTACAACACAGATAGAATAGAATATTAATTTTTGTTTAAAAAAAAAAAAATTGTCGATTTGTAACAGTTTTGCATCAAAGGAAAAAAAAAATCACCACCGCATTCGTTAAAGGCTAGTAAGAAGTGTAGTAAGTGCGGCTATCTACCCATAGTGACGAAATAACCTCGATTTTCACATTTTTCTGTGCCATCCTTGAATTCATTCTGTGCTCTTCCCTTTCGATTTTCTCACCTCTGACAGTATTTTCTATTTTCGAGACATTGTTTACACTTTCTTCTGTTATTTCATGTCATGTCTGGGTTTAATTGACCATCCCTTGTGAGATTAGTCACTAGTGGGGCAATATTGGCCTTAACTAACGATGATCAATTTCGAGTACGGATACCAGGTGTTTATAGGAGAATAACGACCGTGAATTGGAGCGGCCGGATTAAAAAGTAAAAGCGAAGATGGCCCCAGTGAGTTGTCTTATCGCTAATACGGCTATTATTACTTCTGATTTTCTGTCTGGGATGGAACATAAACTCGGGTTGTTGCTTGGTAAGTTGTTAAAGGTTGCATATGCCGTGCCCAAAAACACACTGTGAATATCAATCTGGCAACAGATTAAAGACACGCACTGAAGATAACACATGGGACTTTTTGGAGCACGAAGTTACGTAATCGTTTCAGGGCAAATGTGTTGTACGATAAGCTGTCAATCTGTGAAGATATTACCACTTATAGATCTATGAAGTGGTGAGTGTAACCATGATCAATATCAACGGAAAAGACAAAACTTTATACGGGAGTGACTTTTGAATAAAAATCACATATGTGTCACGCAGGAATTTCCCATGGAAGGGTAGTGGGGATATGCCCTACCAAAGTGCGCAAGTTGATTGTTACTGGTTTGGCATTTGAGATGTTAAAATACAACATTTCTTATTGGAGCCTTGTCATTTAGTAGCAACGTGGGTGTGTTGGCTGATGTTGCTTATAATCTAGCAAATTCTGAGTCTAAGGCACTGCTAATTAAACGCGAAGTCATGGTGAGATTCTAATCAAAGTAATACCCCCAGACCACGTGTGAGAGGCATCTTAACCAAGTTGCCGAAACTATTTCTCTGCGCCAGAAGTCTGTATTGCCCAAAGTCTTTGGGGTAAGCTGCGCGTTTTATCATTCTAAATGTTGCAAATAAATACGAAAATTACTAGTGGATGTCCACGTCATACGAGGTTGGCAACCTCAGCATATAGAAAGATGGATTCATGAACCACCACTGCAAGGGCTGGTGACTGCTTCCTTTATGCGGGTTTCTCAAAGAGAATCAAACGCAGAGGTAGTCCCAAGTTCCATGGATGTTTTCCGCTCACTGGGATTAACATTAATGCTCAGAGAAGGTCATGTTCTCAGGCAGATGGGTTGGTGCAATGAAAAGTGGGGACACCTGATTTTCGTGTCAGGAAACCCAATACTCAGGTGAGTATTTATTTCTCTCTTATTTCCTGATACTAGTCGGTGGTACCAATTGGTGGTGCTATCTATGGAACAAGTGAGTGGTATAAGTGGCCTTCAGTCAAAGCTAGACACAAAATCAGACGGGCCATGAAGACGCTGGACCATCTTCGTAATTACCCCACGATACTACTGGGGACGTGTTAGAGCCATCAGACTTGACCAGTGACTTGTTACAGCCATCAGAGTTGACCAGTGACGTGTTACAGCCATCAGACTTGACCAGTGACGTGTTACAGCCATCAGACTTGACCAGTGACGTGTTACAGCCATCAGACTTGACCAGTGACGTGTTACAGCCATCAGACTTGACCAGTGACGAGAGAGAACCAGTCTACAGCCTGCAAAGAACTAACCTCGGCTTGAGCAGAAACCAACCGACACCTTACTGGCAGCTAAGTACCCACTTAAAGCTGCCAAGTTAACTCTTAAAACAAACATTTCAAACCATCACATGTGATGAATCTTTGAAGAAATATTTCCTATATCAGCCCTCCCCCTTATTTATTTTACATTGTTAACTATAGTTTATTATTGAATTTGTTTTCTGTAAAGATACAAATTTATAGTTGATTTAATCATTTTTTTGTGAACTGCACCCGTACGTCTCAGTCATTTCAAATACACATAAACAGAGATATTAATGTATTATTTTACTGAATTAAATCAGTTGGGGGCTCATATAAACGAGCAAAATTTTTACTCCTGGTAGAAGGTCTGGGAAGATAAAAAGTTTACACGGCCTGGATCCTATCAGCCGAAGTACTTGATTTCTTAAATTCCTATTAGGCTCTCTAGAATAGAAGCACCTTTCTTTAATTCACATCTCTGCCAAGAGTAATCTTGAGCGAAAGGTAGACACCTTTGAAGACCCTCAGTAGATACTCTGAATTTTGGCCACTGTTGGACCATCACTGCAGAGCAAGGGGAGGAAATTCCGTGACATCCATCATGTATAACAAATTGTTTCTGAAACCCCTACTGCAAGAAAAGTGCGTGAAGGGTTGTGACGCAGACTTCCTGTACAGAGAACATTGGCTTTCGTGGCTGCATTCACGTTGAGGAGAGACACAAATTGAAGAATGATTATTTCAAGCGGAGAAAAAATTGTCAACTAAAAAAGTGATAAATGTATACAATATTTATAGTTTCATTTGGTTTTTATAATATAGATGTCAAAATAACTTCACATGTTTAGACAATTACTGGTTTTGTTTAAGTGGTCCCTTTTCATATTCGATAATACAACTATGGGTTAAAAACAGAAACATTGTATTTTCTAGACTGGCAATAGTGGTTAATCTCTGGTCCTTTAGAGACATCATGTTGGCCTGCTAAAACAACTAAACAGCGGTCCTTACTGATTATCAGTTTGTGGAGTAACGACCTAAAATTTCTATACAACTATTGACTAACAATGGCTGCCATGAAATAATACTTGGAAAGTTATTGTTATTGTTATGTAGAATTGACATCATTGCACTCCGGGCAAACCCATAGCTGCTCAGTCTCCATCAGTATATGTCGAAGAGTGTGAATGCTAACTGTTCCTGTAGCTCGCTGGTTGTAAACACGACGATGCATCCTCTCATACGTCTATCTCTACTAGCTTTACGTTTCATGCCAAATTCCAACAGTCTTAACCTTGATGATTACTCTATTGTAGTGTCATTCTCTAACAGGCGATCATTAATTGTTCTCAGTATATCTCCTTTATCCATATCCAGTGTCCCCACAATGGGTGCTCTTGGTGCTAGTCTATCAGCTCTTTCATTACCACATACCCCAGCATGACCAGGACAGTATATCCACACCAGCTGTTGTAGACTGGAAGCTTCTATGAATGTTTTCCATTCATGCCGCAACCAACCACTTTGAACCTTCCGAAGCATCGACTGAGAGTCGGACACAATGATAGCCTTTGTTAATGAAGTTTCAGTTATCCACCTTAAGGCTGCAGTAACAGCCTCGACCTCCATTCTCATGCTGGAAGTTGTTATCTTGTAAGCCCCGCTATGTTCGGCGACGATTCTGCCCTGTACCCGAGCAGAGAAGCCCCAACCGGATTTCTCACCACGGATCACCGACCCATCTGTATACACGATGGCATCACCATCCCCGGAATGATCATATATCAGTTGATTAATTTCCAAGTTCTTCTATTCCATTCCCCCAATTTCTACACTCTCTGCCAAGGCTGATGATGACCCGCTGGTAGTTAATCCAGTTCTCATCTGACATACACCATTCTTCCCCCTTGAATATATTGTCAACTGTGGCTACCTGTTTGATCGTTGTCTCTGGCTGTGCCATCCACGACATCGCTCTCTTTATTCTTGCTCCCTTAATGTCAGCTATGTTACCATGCAGAGGGTGCCGTTTGTCTGTGGATACTCGCATATAGGCTTTTGCTTGGGCCACCGCATATCTGGATTTAATCGACAGCACTCCAAGCATGTATCACATTGTCACAATGGGGGTATCTCGCGTACAGCCCAAGACTATGCGCATCCCTTCATTCTGAATGCGTTCTAGTCGTTCACATTGTGTTACTGACAGCGTGAGTATTCCCAGCCCATACTCAATGACCGATATGACTAGCTGTTGATAAAGAAGAAATAATAATCTCTGACACTTGTCAAGTGTCTGAATCAACCAGAACAAACTTTGTAAATGTTCCTATATTTTTTTCAGTAAAACAAAGCCTTGCTCACTGACACCTAGCTAATTACATTAATACAATCTCCCTGTACACGGCTGGGGGGAGGTGTAATGAAAATAGCTAACTTACGCCTGACTAAGAAAGAGACAAAGAAATCACGAACGTCACAATTATGAGGTCTTCATTAGTAACCAAACAAAAAAAATAGAACAGAGAAAAGAAAGTGAAAACAAAACTAAATGTGTTACAAAGTAAATAAAAATAAGACAAGCCGTAAATGTAAGACGTCTTAGACTAGCCTTGCTACGTCATAGACTAGCCTTGCTACGTCATAGACTAGCCTTGCTACAAATGACGGACCAACACAGACCAGAATGTTACTCGTCTCCGGGTTCTAGTTTGAGGTACCTTCTTCAATTCCACCGTTGAGCCAACGGATACTTCGAGTCTTCTGCTCATTCTCGTTGGCCTCCTTGTTTTTACTTGTCTATGTGGTTCCAGTCAAATACCTGTCCGCTTAATCAGGTAGGTATTTTCAGGAAGGTGCGTTCGTCGTTAATAGTGTTTTTATATTTATTTACATATTCTGAAGTTTGTTTAACAGATATGCTACAGTTCAATAGAAATATGTATATTTTCCGCAATACTTGAAGTTCCGTTGACAGTCTAAAATAAAGACAAATCTTTTCCAAGTTCCCGAGCGCTTCATTCTTTTTGTTATGAGTTTTTAATTTGTTTTTTGTTTTGGTCATACCTTTGGTTCTAGCAAAAACATAAAGGCATACATTATAATACAAGTAACACCGTACAGGCGTATAAGTCCGGGAAAAAAGAATACAGTATTACACATACTCAAAAGCTAGCAACGCTGTGACGTCAGAAAATCATAAAACATTAACTACAAATGTTACCACAGTCTAATTGTTTGTGATATTTGTTTGGCCACGTTATGTTTCCGTCAGTAAACAGTATCACCGAAACGACAGACTTTCAAAACTAGATGTCTGCATATAACAGCACCATTGCAAGGGTATGACCACATCATTCATTGACATTATCTTCGTACAACATGTCTGGACGCGGCAAAGCACTATAACCAGCGTCCTTTTCAGGACGATCAAGACAGCACTATAACCAGCGTCCTTTTCAGGACGTACACAGCGCTCACCCAACAGATCATTATACGTTAGCAGTATACCAAAATGACTCGTACCAAGCAACAAGCGAAAAAGAGGAAAGTATATACAAGCCCTCAAACACTTGTCAGCAGCATCAAACAAGAACCTACGAAGAACAAACAGAGTCAACCAGAGAGCAAGAATACTCCAACTACCAACTTCGTGGCCAGTCCTTCTCAGAAGACAAACAAAGCAACCGTTGATACTACAACCGATGAGCGACCCGAAGCTTCGAAGGAAAAGGGCAAGAGCAGATTGCCGGAAAGCAGTGCGGCCCCAAGTGCTAGCGTGGAAGTAGATGATGATGAAGACCCAGAACGTAAAGAAATATTGAGAGCGTTACAACAGTTGGAGCAGATGACGGAAAGAATACAGAAAAGGGCAGAAGCACACGTCTCTGGCCAATATTATGTAGACCCAGAATATAAAGACATGTTGAGAGCGCATCAACAGATAAAGCAGATGCAGGAAAGACGAGAGAAAAGAAGACAGGAGCCTGAATCCATGGGGCCACCACCGCACATACCCGAATCGTCAGCAGAAACCCTATCTACCACAGAGACGCTACACCAAATACCGTTGACACCACCACACGATGCCGAGATGACAGCCGACCCACCTGCAAGCACCATGAAAAAACTGACAGAGACAGCTCCTCAGCAAAGACAGATACAAGAGGAAGATATCGAAGAGACCAATATAGATACACTTCGAAGAATTGACGACGGAGACGAGTTCCTTAGGCTCGCTCTTCAAGAAGCGATAGTAGAAGTAGACCCAGGAGTGCTGAACATCGAAAACACTGAGAAGCAAGCTACCATTCCTGGTCCTAAGGAAACAACAGCAGACAACTCAAGGGCCCAGAAGCAAGATATAACACCTTATAACAAAGAACGGGAGAAAGATCCGAGCCAAGACTGTGGAGGGGAACAAAGATCAAACACCAAAGGGACCAATAACGCAGAAACGATACGGGAGAGAATCGTAAAGATCACCCAGACGTCAGGAAGCGAGGCCTCACTCAGGGCCCTACCCGACAACAAAGTGATCAACATCCTCGAGGTGATAACTGGAAGAAGAGGTATCGCTAAAGTAGGGAGGCACGAAAAGGGAGTCGTGCTTTCACTCAACAAAACAGACAAAACCACCTCGCTGATGATCGAACTGGAATCTAGTCCAAAAGAAGTCCAGTTGCCCCACCAAATAAAAGTGGTGGTGGAGAAATACATAACAACAAAGAAGGTGGTCATCAGAGGGGTGGATACCAGTTGTTCCGAAGCCGAGGTCCACAGACGCCTTCAGGATGAAAACGCAAATCTAAAAATCAAGCAGGTCGGGAGACTAAAAACCTGGGCCAAGAAAGATACCAATCTGATGATAGTTACGGTAGAGGGATCAACAAGACCCGAGAGACTGACGCTCGAAACCACAACCAAAAAGACAGAAGCCTATATCCCTCCGGTGATGCAGTGCTCCAACTGCCAGCAGTTCTCGCACACAAAGAAGACGTGCAGGAGGGATGCAGTCTGTCGATATTGTGCGGGTGGCCACCCATACCACGATTGTCCCAAGGCGAAGGAGGACAACAACTACAAAACAATAAAACCGCACCTGTGCAAACTGCCTTGGAAACCATGGGGCTAGATACCGAGGCTGCCCGATGTTCCAGGAAACCAAGAGCATCCTGAAGGAAGCGGTTTCCAAAAACATCCCCTTCAAGGAGGCAAAACACAGAGTAGCGGCGGATGTTGCAGAAAAACAACGCACGATAGACAGACGACAGTTACACAAGCTGACCGCTGAAGTCAGAGAAATGAAAATGAAGCTGCGAATCGAAAAAAACAGCAAGCAGGCCGCCAAAGAACCAACCGACAGTGAAGAAGATGCGATAAACATGTAGAACATAAAACACGTGATGGAAGAAATGAAAAGAATCCAGCAACAAGTAGAAACAGATGTCAAGAAACTGAAAGAGCTGACAGAAGAAATACAAAAATACTCAAAAGAATAGAAGCAGAAAGAATAGCCATTGAGGAAATATCATCAAACAGCACGCGCGAGAAACTAAAACGAACAACCAAGCAGTAAAAGAAATCATCCAAGAAACGCTAGAACAGCTACTACCAACGATAATTGAAAAAGCACTGTTACAGATATAGGAGAGCAAGAAGACAAAAAGCAACAGAAACTAGGAGCGTAGAAACACACAAAACCAAACAAGCCAGATAGTTGAGGCAGGACATAAAAAACACCATGAGCGCGATACGGCACCACAAACGGACAAAGAGGAACCCAGACAGCCAGCGAGTGGCCCTTTTCAGGACCGATCACCTCCAGGACTACGAACGAGATACCAGTGAAGACGATAACACCCTATATACCCCAATTATAACCAAACTTTCAGGTTGAACAGGGTATTACAGCAGCATAGTAGACGAAAACAACAACAACAACAACAACAGTATGACCACATCACTAATGTACAACTGATAGAAGGAACCAGACAAATACCAGTGAAGCAAGAGTTGAGGGGACAAAACACTGGTTCTGTATAGGACAAACATTTGAGGAAACATAAACATTACAATATTTACTTTATACAACCGGAAGCGGCCATTTTATGTTTTCATGGCGCGATTTCTGATGGTCTAAATAGGTCACGCTAGGTGTTAACAGATCATATGGGCAGTTCCCCATTTTTATTGATTTTTTCCTAAGTGTTTATTAGTAGCTCTCGCTGTCTTTCATGTCCCTGACGAAGGCCTTATGATCCCTACGTTGGCTGTTTTCTTTGTCTTTTGTCCTAGTAAGAAGAATAACTTTTCACGATTTTTTTCCCCAATTCCGCCCACCCCCTCCTTTTTCCACCACCTCTTGCTGCAGCCCTCCTCAACTTCCTCAAACTAAAAAAAGCATTACAATACAGTGCTTTTTCTCGGATCTCCAGGGTAAGAAAATAGAGGAAATCTAACAACACAAACAGAAAGGAAATTTAATACATACCTGACAGAAAGAAAAGAAAACATGAAAAGACATTGACAGATGTCTCAGGAAGGCTTGATGAGGATTTGTTCAAGACCTATGCTCTGTAGGCAACTGAAGGTTAATGCTTTAACGACATCATCACCTACGCCCGTCATGTCACAGTTAGAATGAGTGGTTCCTATCGCCTGAACTTGGACGTCAGGGTCGGTAGATAGACTGAATGGCTCTAAACAAGTATGACGTTTCTTGATTGGTTAGTTTCACGTCTGCTCTTGCTTCTATTGGCGCGGAAACGAATGTCTAATTTGGTCTTGTTCGATGACGAGAAAATGTCGAGAGTTAAAACAGAGCATGGGGCATCGAGTAGATGGCTTTAATTGTCAGCCTGGGAGTTGGTCAAGGGAGTGTCGCTAGATTTGCGTGCATCTCTCTCTCTCTCTCTTTCTCTCTCTTTCTCTCTCTCTCTCTCTCTCTCTCTCTCTCTCTCTCTCTTTCTCTCTCTCTTTCTCTCTCTCTCTCTCTTAAACACAGAGACTGTAAATGTTACCCACACGCATATTTATACATAAACACCCAAACATATACACATATGACCGTATACATGATTTTCAAACATACTCAATGATTGACGCATCACACCTGATCAAGAGCTGTTTACTACTTGCATGTCGAATATAAACCATATGAAAACGTGTCGTCTTTTGTCTTGATAGACTGAAAAAACCCGAGGCCTGTAAACAGTAAATAATTTTGTCTTCCTTCTTCACATCATTTCTGTTTTATGGTATCCAAGACAACATGTTCAATCTTTGTATACCTAAAATACAACATCCATCTGATTTTCTTCTCTTGTATCATTTTACTTATTTTGTTTATCCAATACACGTAGTTTGGCTGTGCTTTTATGTGTGTGTGTGTGTTTATGTCTGTGTGTTTTAGGTACCGGTTTACACGTGACATTTTAAGAAGCACATGATGTCATGCAACAGAGAAACTACATGCCTGCTTACTGCTGTTTGTGTTTTCACAAGAATTTTGATACGTGGTCTACTCCGATCACGCTGTGCCTCCTTCCACAATCAAAATTATTCCAATGAACAAAGAGCTCCTTTATCATTTGACGCCAGCATTGAGATTTCTTCTTGATGCTAGTGTAAACTCACGTTTAGAAGGCTTCACTTCTTTTTTCTTGATCCTAGTGTAAACTCACGTTTAGAAGACTTCACTTCTTTCTTCTAAAAGTCTTCCTGTTTATGCTTCACTTATTAATGAATAGTAAATGGTCAAGGTAGTTTTGCCTCCCCTAACTCAAGAGCAGAGTCAGGTACCCATTTAAAGCTGGAGCGTGACGTCGCCGTTTTTCGAACCGGGTACCTTTATATATTTCAAATGTATTCATTATTGTCAAACTTGATATTTATTTCGGGAATTCCATAAATGTATTTGAATTTTAGTTGTTACGTCCCTTAACTACGTAGATGTGAGATAAATAGTTTTATCACTGTAAAATTATTTTTCCAAGCGAGAAATACTTGCCAAATTTTATTGTTGCAGTTTGTCACCACTATAATGGCAAATTGCTGATATTGTCACCAATATAATGGTAGATTGTTAATGTAATTTTTAACTTGCCAAATTATACTGTTGCAGCTTATCACCTTAAGTCTGGTAGACTGGTGATTAGCCCGATCGCATCCACAAGCTTGTGTTGAAGGCTGTCGTAAGTTATACATGATTCTCTATCATATACAGTAGTGCATAAATCACATATAAAAAATGTTTCAAACATGTATGTGCATTTTCTGGTACTCCGTTTTAACCTGTAACCGTCGTCAATATTGGGACAGACTTTGCAAGCAGGCAGTGTAGTGTTACATGAAATGGAATATATCTCTCCATTGCCGCCAGAACTGAACAGAAAACTCGTACATAAATTTTTTCTCTTGTGAAACTCGCACCATGTCTCTAGCGGTCCCCAGAGGTCTCTGAGCGAAATGTAGATACGGTACCTTTGAAAACCCTCAGTAGATACTCGGACGTTTGGCCACTGCTGGACCATCACTGCAGAGCAAGGGGAGTAAATCCCGTGACAACACTATCCATTAGAGATGGATCTAGAGGACACTCGAAGAGGCGGCCATTTTGAAAGCTACTCCTTCACAGCAGCGACCGTTCTCCCACGCCCTTCAACTCCAGACTTGGGAAGTATATATATATATATATATATATATATATATATATATATATATATATATATATATATATATATATATAAATATATATATATATATATATATATATATATATATATATATATATATATGTATGTATGTATGTATGTATGTATGTAAAAGCAGTTTTCAAGGGACGCCACTTTTGTATTTGCCCTGGCGCCATCAACCCTAGTTATACCTTTGCTTGGGTGGGCCGCAACAGCAATTTAGTTAATTTATTTTCTAATTGTTAGCCAACAACAAGGTATGGCGTCTTATTTTAGAAAATTTCCCACCCACATATCGCTCGTAATGTCGAACGGGTCGTTCATTTACAGGGGTGAGAAGTATTACTAATTATTTGCATCGCAATATAAGGTAAATATAACTACTAGTTAACATTACCGGAACAATTATGTCATACCCCTGCTTATTACGATAAAATCTCGCCGGAACTGATTATATCATGTGTTCCGGTGTCAGACACAAGGATGGGTGTCACAGCGCTATTTCGCAGTGCATCTTAGGTATTGTGTCAGCGGTAGGTCCCCCGGAAAGGCCGAGGTTAGCCGAACCGGTGGGTCATGTGACTACCGGAAGTCGGGGGAAAAAGGCGCAAAGTTTGGTAGTCAGAAACTAGCCTTCGTCCAGAAAGGACGCATATTTCCCTTTTTGCCAGCGAGATTGCTGTGTGGTTCAGATTATGGACTATTAACTGAGTGCTTGCCATTTTTCGGTCCTGGTTGATATTTACGTTGTAATTCTAGAGCAGTGAAGGGTCTAGGTTGTAATTTCTACAGGCCGTAGTTTAATAAGATGTCAATGATGTGAGTGTGACATTGTCACAGTTTTGCCGCTCAGGTGTGTGATATTCATTGCAGTGTTCTTGTTGTAAGTCGTACCTTCGTGTATGATGCTGATAGATGAAGATGCTAAGGCAAGTTTACAGTGGTTTTTCATTATTGTATGTGATGCGTTGATTGGCCGTGTGAGGCCTTATTGTGTGTGTAAATAATTAAAGGGAAGTACCTGCTGAAGGTGTTATTTCTTATGTAAGCCATAGTTGTGTGGTGGTACCCTTGGAAAAACGAGCCTTTATTTGTTGTTCTAAATCCACACTGCAGTGGTGTAACCAGTGGAGTGTTCTCCATGATAAGTGGTTCCTGACAATGGGAAAACTTAGACACAAGTTATCTAACACACCTTTCCCTTCCTCAATTTTTCCATATGGTTTTAATCGGGACAGACTTAACTGTTGTCACATCTGCCGTTCGCTGCTTCAGATTGTGGTGTCCAAACACTTAGTTGCTGATAATAATATTTTAAGACTATCGTCTGAGTTTATCAAACAAACATCCCAGCTTTGATTGAAGCAATACTTGTTTGTCTCAAAAGCCCATCTGTCTAAACAATAAGCCGGTAATAAACGGTAAACCATTGTTGATTTAATCGTATTGTCCCATCTAGCTAATCGTTGACTGTCCACAATCAAAGGATAACATGTCATGTGCGGTCAAGCCTAATACGTGGGTGTTGACGAGGTGTGCCTGTCCGAGGATATGCTAATTATCGGTAGATGAAGGCTAAAGAAAGTAATGACCGGTGAATAATGGCGTAAAGGAATGTAGCTTAGATGTCCCAGGAAAAGTTAACGAATGAATTAAGATGTCACAGGCACACATACTGGGTCTATCTCACACATGCATACCTCCACAAAAAGACTTTCACAAACAGATATAAGTAATCACAAACAAGTTTTCCCCCCCATAATCCTCTCGTGACTAAGCAGCGCAGCGTTCCCCAAATATTCCTGCATTGTCGCTTATTTTCTCCTCCCACTAAAACATTTATAAGGTATGCTTCTGAACTTTACCACTGAATTTCTGATATTTCACGTATCGCGCACAGGTCATGAGCACAAGGCAGGGGCTGTTTGTTTAGAATCATGAAGTGTTATGTTTATTTTGTCTGTGCACGTGTTTCTTTTTTTTTTTTTTTTTTTTTGTAAAGATTGCATACCGTCGTTTAATCCACCCCGGGGCGGTCAGTTCTGGTTTTTTTTTTTTTTTTAAGAATATATTGATTCTTGCCAATTGTATTGCCAGCTTGCCCGTCATCTTAATCACATTTTTTTTCAGCTGGTTTTTTTGTGTCAGCTCCTAAAAGAACTACCATCTAGCTAACTGTGGTGAGTCGTTATATTTAGTATTTATTTCTGGTTGTGCGTCTTATTTGAATTTATGGAGTTCCACGTGTCGCAGGTATTTTGTTGTTTGTTATGTCTTCGTCCATCCTCGGTCGATTGCTTGAGACGGACTAGTTTTGGAAAGGACTATTCGCCCAAACGTGATCAATTTTTTTTTTCTTTAATTAATACAATTTGTGTCTTCACTTCCAGTTTGTATGAAAATGTCAACTTTCATGATCTCCACCTGACTGAAGACGTTGTCTGTCATGGTTGGAAGCAGGACATCTAAAATGTCACATAATTATTCTTTTAATTTTTCGTTTGTCTCTTATTTGATTGTGTTACGTTCTTCAGTCTGGCTCTTAAGCTAACTCTAATCGCCTTTGCCATTCCATTCTTTTAAGAATTTCTTCATTTAAATTGCCCAGTTCAGCTACTTTTTCATACCTTCATCTATTCTTTAATGTATTGTTTTCATGCCCTGTAGAATTTTCTTAGTGATAGTAAAGTTTTCAGGGTCTTCCACTTGTGATATTTGGTGCTTCATTGTTGGTGTTCTTACTGCTTTCTTCTTGTGATATTTTGTGCTTCATTGTTGGTGTTCTTACTGCTTTCTTCTTGTGATATTTGATGCTTCATTGTTGGTGTTCTTACTGCTTTCTTCTTGTGATATTTGGTGCTTCATTGTTGGTCGTTCTTGGTGCTTTCCTCTTGTGATATTTGGTGCTTCATTGTTGGTGTTCTTACTGCTTTCCTCTTGTGATATTTGGTGCTTCATTGTTGGTGTTCTTACTGCTTTCTTCTTGTGATATTTGGTGCTTCATTGTTGGTCGTTCTTGGTGCTTTCCTTTTGTAATATTTGGTGCTTCATTGTTGGTGTTCTTACTGCTTTCTTCTTGTGATATTTGGTGCTTCATTGTTGGTGTTCTTACTGCTTTCTTCTTGTGATATTTGGTGCTTCATTGTTGGTGTTCTTACTGCTTTCCTCTTGTGATATTTGGTGCTTCATTGTTGGTCGTTCTTGGTGCTTTCCTCTTGTGATATTTGGTGCTTCATAGTTGGTCGTTCTTGGTGCTTTCTTCTTGTGATATTTGGTACTTCATTGTTGGTGTTCTTACTGCTTTCCTCTTGTGATATTTGGTGCTTCATTGTTGGTCGTTCTTGGTGCTTTCCTCTTGTGATATTTGGTGCTTCATTGTTGGTGTTCTTACTGCTTTCTTCTTGTGATATTTGGTGCTTCATTGTTGGTGTTCTTACTGCTTTCTTCTTGTGATATTTGGTGCTTCATTGTTGGTCGTTCTTGGTGCTTTCCTCTTGTGATATTTGGTGCTTCATTGTTGGTGTTCTTACTGCTTTCTTCTTGTGATATTTGGTGCTTCATTGTTGGTGTTCTTACTGCTTTCTTCTTGTGATATTTGGTGCTTCATTGTTGGTGTTCTTACTGCTTTCCTCTTGTGACATTTGGTGCTTCATTGTTGGTCGTTCTTGGTGCTTTCCTCTTGTGATATTTGGTGCTTCATAGTTGGTCGTTCTTGGTGCTTTCTTCTTGTGATATTTGGTGCTTCATTGTTGGTGTTCTTACTGCTTTCCTCTTGTGATATTTGGTGCTTCATTGTTGGTCGTTCTTGGTGCTTTCCTCTTGTGATATTTGGTGCTTCATTGTTGGTGTTCTCACTGTTCCTCTTGTGATATTTGGTGCTTCATTGTTGGTCGTTCTTGGTGCTTTCCTCTTCTTTTTAAATTTTTTTTTCTTACTTTTATATCTTAATGTGTAGACTGGATGTGTTAGGTCTAGTTCCTGCTTATATGATATTTTGTTTCTTGTCTGTCTTTTTTTTTTGAAACTCTGCACGTGACATTCTTAATTTTATAGACGCTATAAGTAGAGCCTGGTTTCATGAAACATCTGACAACTACGGAGACAGTTCACAGCTTAAGGTTCTGTGTTTTATAACTGGAGTGTTTCTTTGCCGTTGGACCGTTACTGTAGGTGTAATTTTCCGCATAGTACCTGCACACAGTCATATATTTGCAAGTGTGTTCTGTAGGTCAAATCTGTGGCACTTCGAACAGTATACCGCAGCAGAGATAATAGGTTTGTGACTGTTGAGGTCTATCTTCCATAACAATCTTCTTTGTTAACATCACAGGCCAATTTTCTCTTGGCTCTGGTATTTCCTCTTTCAGTCTGTACGATTTTAATTTGTGGGTTTTCTTCCTTCAAGAGCGATTCAGGATTTCTTCATCTAACCAGCTTATAGTTATCCCTCTTGTGGCACACATCTTAATTTCTTTTAAAATGTCTGCGATGACCTTGACCTGCTGGGTTGGCTGTAATTCTCTAGGGGCTGCTCCCTCGCAATAGAACCTCTTTTACCTTCAACGGTTGGGGACGTACATCCTATCTGGCTTACATCTTTTGTTAGGGTAGATGATCGCCTGTGTGTTTGTGGATCTGATGAGCTGCTGTTTGACTTAATGAAGAATGGAGTCTCCTGAGTTCGAGCAGATTCTTTGAGTCTTCACTGGTTCCTGTCTGTCTGTAAAGTGTCGTGTTCAGAATGTCCTGTGGCCACCTTTATCGAATGTCACACTTGCACACACATAAACGCAGCCACACACACGCACACACACACACACACACACATATATATATATATATATATATATATATATATATATATATATATATATATATATATATATATATATATATATAGTACTTCAGTAGGTGAGCTGATGATCAAATATAACAGGTCTGTAATTTACAATTGCATTTATCTTACACCTGCATATAAACATACCGACACATATACATACATTTTAGATTTATTTATTTATGCATACATGTACTCCGTATGTATACGCACGCATTCAAATATGTGTACACACATGCATATAGATATGCATAGGGACCGTCTATAAACACACGTTTTGTAAAACACAGGTCTTAAAAGAATTAAACTTGGTTTACTGTACACAAATATACACTGGAAACACTGAAAGCCAGTGTTAAACAAAAACAGAAAGGAAGATTTTCATAATTTCTTTGTGCGGGAATCCATCCATCATATACAACAGCGGCGTGCGCACTTCTTTAAGCGGTGTTTATGATTGTGATATTTGTGCGCTCAATTATTCTGTCCAGTCGGGGGAAATTATGGGGTAATGACATGGGGAGTGCTGAGTAAAAGGAATTTTAACTTCAAGATGTGAAAACAAGCGATAACTCCTCTCATAACCTCAATTAGGTAAATGTCATAAAAATGTTGCAGAAATATCAGTTCTTGAAATTACTTCGGGCTTTAATTAAATTCATTTTATATTATAGCACTCTTGTTTAAGTGACTAGCTTCTCAGAAAAACATGCTCAAGTAAGAAAATTGCAAGGCTTTTTGTTAACTTCTTCGCTTGCTCTCACATATCTACATCAATGTCTGTCATAAAGTTGACGGTCTTTTGAGTTCTCCCATAATCAGACAGTTTCTTCACCATACTGTCAAGCTGCTCTTTTCGTGAAGCTATCAGTCTTGAAAGACATCGTCTACTGTTTGCTTGCCTGCTCAACGTGTTTGTCTGCTCAATGTTAATTTGTTGAACAGATGATGTTTGAGTCTGCAGCAATCGTTCTCAGTCAGAGCCTTATCACTTATCTTGACAAGGAGTAGCTGACTTCTGTTATTTCTGATACTCGTTGTTCTCCAGACTTTGTTCTTTGAAGTCATTTTTATTATTGCTTGTGCCTCTTCATATCCGTGTCTTCAGGTTGAATTTCGCTTCCTTCTTTTTTGGCAAGTTTATCTGTTTTCTTCTCTGGCAGGTGTATCTGTCTTCTTCTCTGGCAAGTTTATATGTCTTCATATTTCCATAAATTTTGTAATGGGACATAAATCAAGTATATGACCAGTCTGTTGTATTTCTAACAGACATACATCAATCTTTTGACAGGTTGTCTAATTTGTTGACATCAATCTTTTGACAGGTTGTCTAATTTGTTGACATCAATCTTTTGACAGGTTGTCTAATTTGTTGACATCAATCTTGAAAAGAACCAGATTTGTTTGTCTGGCGAAACACATGATAACCCGTGCACGAGGCGGAACTTATGACATAAGCGCTTCCGGGTCATCCTTGCTACACCAACATTAAAGTCTGTGTGACACCTGTGGGCAGACAAGAGTGATATAATCGCTTCCGGTCACTTGGTAAAAAGTATTCCTGGATTTATTACATTTTAGACAATTTGAGTCTACAAATGCGTTTGTGAGAGTGTATGCAAGACATCATATTACAATACATGGGAGACGTGATCTTTTGGAAAATTTTCCGTGTAGGAAATATTTGGAAAGTGCCACACCCGACCTGTTTGAAATGATTGGATCTTTCTGATTAGATTCATAACATTATTGGAGGGAATACAGACTGACCAATTTCACAGTTTTATTTCTCTGTGATTTGCACACTCGCCAAGGCAACATCAGACCTTAGCCAGAGTGAAGAGCTAGATTCATAATTCCTATTTGTTAACCGGACCTTTTATTGGAGAACCAGATAAGACTTACAAAAGCACAGGAAATATCTACATTTTAATAAGGAACCCCGGGACTAGGAAACTGAAGAAACACGGAGTCAGAAGGAGCAATCTATTGCAAAATTAAAAGAAATCCGAGACACGTGTATAAGAAAGATTCGTCTCTTTTATTCATCTGTACGGCAAGTCTGTAGCCAGGATTGGCGTAAGTTGTGATTTACATTTTATATTTTATTACTAACATGTGAACTAACATATATATGTATATATTACCATGTGAAGTTTAATGTGTGAAACTCGCTATTGGATGTCAAAGTCATTTGGGGCGGGCAACCTTAGTATCTAGAATGATGATTCATGAACCACCACTGCAAGGGCTGGTGATTGCTTTATTGATAGTTTCGTAAAGAGAACTAAAAGCATAAAGTAGTTTCAGGTTCCCTGTGGAGCAGGGAGGGAAAGATGAAAGAAATGATGTACATTCTAAGAATAAAACTTACATTTTCAAAGCAGTGTAAATGTCCCTATAAACATATTCACTTTAAAATTGATGTAAGTTTTCAAGCTTTAAACCAGCGTAAATGTCTTTGTGAAAATATTCATTTTTTAAATTAATAGAAGTTTCAATCTTTTCCATAAGTGTAAATATAAATGAAACATAAATGAATTTATATTGTGAACACTTTTCAAAGAGTGGAGATGTAAATGTAAAACATATTATATCTGTACTTTTAACCTTTCATTTAAATGTAATGTAAAGCTAAAGCTATTCAGTTAAAATGTAAAGGAAGTTTTATCCCGAGCGATTAAATGTAATTCTCATCGAGGGTAAATTCTGACATGGGATGGTAGAATAGAAGAGGGGGGGGGGGGGGACATAAATGTGTCGGACAAACTCCATACTCGGAAGAGCGTTTCGTTTCTATTTCTATTACCAGTTATTGGTGGTACCAGCAGAAAGGACCATTTCTGGCACAAGCAGGGACAAGCGGTTAACGCATTAAGACGGCAGACCAGCTTTGAAGACTCTCCTAGACTTTCCTGGGAAACGAGCTTCGCCCTACAAACCTTGACCAGAGACGAGTGACAGCAGTGTACAGAAAACCTACCCATCAGGAGGAGGATTAGAATCATCACTGGCCTTATCTGAATATCTTGTGAAGACTCCCATGTGATAGAAGCTTTACTACTCTTCTATCTACATTTCTGCCAAGAGTAATCTTGTGTAAAGATAGGCTCCATTGAAGCCTATAATAAATGCTCTTGAGTTTTGGCCCCTGTTGGACCACTACTGCAAAGGAGGGGAGGCAATACCGTCACACCTGCCCATTCTTTGATGTTATCAGCCCAGGATTTTCTTTGCCTTCCTCTTCTCCGTTTACCTTCGACTGTTCCCTGGAGGATCGTTTTCGAAAGGGAGTCATGACGAGTTACATGCCCAAACCAGGCAAGCTTTCGACGTTTCACTACTGACAAAAGTGGTTCTTGGTGGCCTGCATAGGTGTTTATCTTCTCTCTAACATAGACATTTGTTTTGTGCTCTTTATAGCAAATGCGCAAAATTCTTCTATAAAATTTATACTCGAAAGCCTGAATCCTTCGCTCCGTATCTGCAGTGAGTGTCCAGCCCTCACGCCCATACAAGAGAATAGATAATACAAGTGATTTGTATAATTTGATCTTCACAGGAAAACTGATGTTACTTTTCCAGGTCACATTCAGCCTTGTCATGGCAGCTGAGGCCATCTCAAGTCTTGTCTTGATTTCTTTACTTGATCTTCCATCAATACATATAGTTGACCCCATATATTTAAAGGTGTTAACTTCTTCTAACGTTTTCCCATTTAACGTAATGTTGGTCGGAACATGTTTCTTATGGCTATTCACCAATATCGTGCTTTTCTTCCATATTAATTTCCATCCCATACGTTCTTGTTACTTTCTCCAGTCTAGAGGTAAGGTCTTGAAGTTCTGATTCTATTCCAGCTATAAGATCGATATCATCAGCAAAACGTAGATTGCAAAGAGGTCGGCCTCCAATCGATATGGTTGTCACATTGTCAAATACAGTAAAACAACGTGCACAGTGCAAATGCACAAATCAGAAATAGCTGGCTAGCAATAACTAAATGACATCATTAAAAAAAAATCATCAAAAAATAGCGGTGTCAGTATCTTAGTGTACCGCAGTATAGTGATACAATCACTTTAACAAACAAAGGTACATCATTCTAACATGCAATATCTGCTTTAATACAATATTATATACATTATTAACTATGTAGCTGATAAATTATGTCCCAGATCATAGTCTAAGCGGGCGCATCTATAGTGTCGTCCGACTGGTAAGTATGGAAATCGTAATACATCATGGTTGACAACATGTAAAGATTCTCCCAGCAACAGTAATGATTCTGCTGAGAAAATACAAATAACACAATTCTATATGATAACCGTTAGATTTTCTAATATACAGCAATCAAACATTCATTCTTAACTATAAACTGTGGCTTTGCGAACTTTCGTTCCTTATATTGTGCTAACCAAACCTTCCTCCGTTATACCAAAGATAATAACAGAGAAATCACATAATTTACAACTCTAAGGTGAACACAAATATGCCAACATATATTGTTAAAGTATGCTACTGTCATGGGTATATAACAAACCCCGAAATCAATAAGAAGATCTACCGTCATATCGCGGTCTATCACAAGTATTATCTCTATTGAAATCATTGCTATTTCTCTGATTTGAATCCCAGTTAGCATAGTTACGATTGTTATTTTCTCTTTGATCAAAATATCTTTTCAATGGATTTTGTTGTCTCCGAGAAAAGTTATTATAAGTTTGGTAACCTCTATCAAAGTTCCTATAGTCACTGGGACCAAAATGTTGAGGACCATTAAATTGCCTCCAGTTCCTTGAAGAAGAACCATTACGTGATGGACGCCTTTGGTACTTTCCACAATCACGATTATCTCTCCTGGCAAAATTGCTTTTATTTTTTCCTGTGGCAATGGGCTTAACAGGTACATCACACTGACTGAGCTGAGTATGATGGGTACTAATAGTTTTGTCGGCTGTTATAAGTTTATCAGAACTCTGAGAAGTCAATGCACGGTTTTCCTGAGGAATCTTGTCATGACATTTATCAAAGTCCTCACCGTGATCCAAACTTGATTTACTTTTGTTGGCATGACGCCAAGAATCACTCCTATCAGAGGCAGTATCGTTATTCCGTGGGAAATTATATTTGGCGCGAAAAGATTTGTTCACATATTGTTTAGTGTTACTCAAAGCATTGAGTGCATGTGGCTGACTCTTTGCCTTAGCAACATGTTGACCATCAGGTTTATGTTTAAATCTATCCCCCTTAGTAGTAGATAATATCTTATTGTACAAACAATATCTAATAGGCCATCAACTCTTTTACGAAGTTTTGTAACTTCCACTTCTGCCATAGCTTTCTCTCTAGCAACAGCTTTGAATATTCTCTCGTTGGTTTTAACCTGGAGCCTGTTGAACTTTGACCTTAAGTCATTTAACTGAGAAGTTAGAGTCTTCTCTTTAGCAATACTATCTTTAAGATCCTTTCTCAACTTTATCATCTGAGACTTATTTTCTAAAGCTTTAGCTCTCTCCTGAATCAGTTCAAATTTGAGTGCTTCCATAGCACTATGATGAGTAGTCATAAGTTCATCAACTTTCTCATCCTTTTCTTTATTCGCTGAGCTCATCTCATTTTCCAGCTCCTTTTCCTCCATGAGTAATTTTTCAATATTTTTTTTGTTTTTCCTCAGTTACTTTCTCCTGTTGACATAGAAGATTTCTGAGTTCTTGATTATTCTCAAGACCCTGGACCTGAGGAGCCTGTGCCCTCAACTGTTTCAATTCTAGTTGAAGTGCCTCAACCTCATTATATTGGCTATTCTTAAACTCATACATTTCCTTTGAAAATGTCGTATTCTTTTCCTCAAGTTGGCGACTGAGCATCGCAATATTACTCGCAAAAATAGTAAGTGTTTCATTATGGGCCTTTTCACGTTGAGATTGCCCTAATTTACTCTCATGAGGAAGAGCCAATGCTTTTGTTCTCTTCATCTGAGCTAATTCTCCCTCTCTTTTTGCTTTAGCTAATATTTCCTCTATAGACATATTTGGTGCTATTTTCCGTTTTTCAGCCTGCATCTGAATTTCCTTATCTCTAGTCTCCATTTTAACTTTTACGAATTCTCTTAGTTTCTCAGTAGACAAATCAAGGAATTGCCCTATCTGAATGAAATCAATTATAGGAGACACCTCAAACCTCTGAACCTTTTCATATTCCACACGTGCGAATTCTTCTAATTTCTCAGCAGTCGACCCAAGGAGTTTCCCTTGCTCAATGAAGTAGTGTAGTGTAGACATTATGTCTAATAATATGAGATCAGTAACCTGAAATAATAAATTACTTTATTCCAACCTCAATGGTAACAAGTCTTTAATAAAGAACTTGTATAAACACCTTTATGATAATAACACCAATAATTACGTCTAAATTCTAAGTACACTATAGTACCAATAGTGTATGACTAAATATAAATATATAAACAGCGTATGACAACAAAGAACAACATAAACAAAGAAAAAGCATCAAGGACAATACGATAACATTCGCAGAAATCAAATGAGCATTAAAGAAGAACTAAAGAAAATATCACAAAGCATGTGATGATAACTGCAAAAAGTAAACAAAACAAATTACGCAACAGTGTATAAACACAAAGGTTGTATAGAACTAAATGAAAGGAAGAGGAGGAGGACAGATACAAACAAATCAAATAAAAAAACTAAAGAACAGCAAAAAAAAATATGACAATAACAACAAAGAAAAGTACACCTCGTCACAACTAAACAAAAATAGCAACAAATGTCGCTAGCAATTTCCACTAGGGGAAATTTGCAAGAGTCCCTAAAGAACGCTTACAGTAGGCCCTCTGTTACGTGGGATATCATACCACAAGACACCGCCCAACCGAAAAACCCGCTGAAATATCAATATACAGATAACATGTAAACACATAACATGAACAAGGATGTGTAAATATGGAAGACTTAGTTCAAACACAATACAAAGGAACAGTTCACAACAATAAACAGGCCACTTATCTTTACAATCCTATCATCAACAACAGCAACGATGAAGAACTATAATCAGTATTCTTAGGATTAGAGGATCCAACGCTGAAAATACATCTGAACTTGCTTCCAAAATACTAGTAACAAAGATAGTAACGGCACTTGACCTTCTGAATACAGCAGCTGAACTTGCTTCCCAAATGACAGTAACAGTGAGAGTAACGGCACTTGACCTTCTGAATTACAGCATCAACGAAGGTACAGTAACTTGACCTCCTGACCTAGTTTCGTCTTGATTACCTGGGGTAGCCGGTGTGTCAACAAACTACACAGCGCTGAGTACTCTCAATTGTAGACGAACTTGACATCTTCCAAAATAGCCCCATCAAGCTGGCACACCATAAATGAAAAGCCCTGTTTGAGCGCCCTAAATGTAAAAAGGCTGTTTTGACATGTAACGGTCACAAATGGTCAGTGTTCGTCGAAGCGTAGTAGGTGTCCGTGGCATGAATGTGACGGGCTCAGTTTGGCCACCGTAAATGTAGTAGTTAAATGTTGTGGGCTGTGGAATGTCCAGTATCAATATTAACTGTGATTCGACGCCACACAGTCTCTCATAACCATATAGGCCCTGGTTGGCCGCAACGATGCTGGCATTCGTTTAGTTGACTTAAAAGTGTTGAGGTGGTGCAGTAACAAAGTGTGTGTAGACATCAATGAATGAGAATGGGTGTATGATGGTTCGTGGAAGACAGGCATCTAACTGACATCACACTTTGGTAGAAATACATGTAGTAACCATAGAGATGGCCCTGGTTTGGCCGCAACGATGCTGGCATTCGTTTAGTTGACTTGAGGTGGTATGCATAAAAGTATATATATTTGAGGTTAGATGGTAACATATAGTAATAACAAAAGTACATGGGTTGTGTAGACATCAATGAATGAGAATGGGTGTATGATGGTTCGTGGAAGACAGGCATCTAACTGACATCACACTTTGGTAGAAATACATGTAGTAATTCATAGAGAGTGGAAACACCTCTGACGTTTGATAGACTTTAATACACCACAACGACAGGTACGCCGATTATAATATATAATATATAAATAGTCATTTGATATATAAAACTCAGGACATATATATATATACACAATAGTATTTTATAATCGATAATATGTATATATATATATAATATATATATATATATATATATATATATATATATATATATATATATATATATATATATATATATATATATATATATATATATATATATATATATATAAAGCTGACCTCGTTCAATTCCCCTTTTGTCAGCTACAGCAAAATACCCCGTATTGGAAACGGGTCTTGATTATGTAAGTTTAAACAAACTCCCTTCTGACACCAGCAAGTCAGGTATGTTCTCGGGTCTTCAGCAGGCCGCACAATATGGCGGGCCCCTAGATATAATGGCCTTTGTGGTATTTCTTCAGCATACAAGGTGAGTCACGCCTTGTGCAAATGGTATCGCCGGAAATAGCGGGATACAGTCAATACATAAGTTCTTCGGGCATACACAAACCCAGTACATATAATGTTAGAATACTTCGTGAGCTCCATTACTGGTATTCTTAGATGGACTCTTTCCCGCCCAGGGAAAAGTCACTAGCTGGCTACAAAAAAGTCATATATAATTCTGGCAAAAGAAGGAACTGTTTTAAGGGTAAATTACCTTAATGTCCCTTCAGAATAAACATCACAAAACTCACTCGCCTCCTAGGCGCATCAGAATATAACATGGGGGAACAATCTTTAGCCATCTTGGACGAACACACAGAGGACTTCCCCAAAACCGTCTTGACCCTTTGAAAACTCTCGCTCGACTCCTCCAACACAGTCTTTCTTAAATCGCGCCAGAAACTTCGCGCATGCGTCGAGAGACGCTAGACCCTTAAGCTAAGCTCAGGTGGGTGAACATATCAGGAAAAGCTGACATCGGTTCTAAAATTAGACGCTGGGTTAACAGACAAGTGGGACAACCAGCACTGTTAACTACAATCCCAGTAAAACATGAGTACCTCCCCTTTGATCAAGAATCTATTAAATAATGTCTCCAAAATTAAACAGGTACATTTTAACATACTATAGACTCAGCAAACTGACCGCAACAAACGTGCACAGTGCAAATGCACAAATCAGAAATAGCTGGCTAGCAATAAATAAATGACATCATCAAAGTACCCTGCTAAGTGCACTATATCAAAAAGGCGTACAGCTCGCTAATTGACGTGCAATAGAACGGAGATTAACATACTCAGAGACACTACGGCAAAAAGGCTCTGTGACTTGCAGGAAAACTCATGCCAACATGACTCAAATATATCCAGCATCACGCTGGGAAAACTTAGGAGGTGTGAGCCAGACAGACAAGATCCTCCATTCTCTTCTCCATGCACATCTTCCCTCCACGGCAAACTTGCGGGTCTCTCCCCAAACACTACCTTCCCGTAAACGCCTTGCACAGCTTCCAGTCACGTGACTGGCTATTCTTAGTTTTGCTGACAGACTTCGTATCATACACATGACAGCAACCACACTGACAATCACTCAGACCCTTCTAATTTTCCATGTTGCCGGTGAGGCACAGTTGTCGTAAGACATTCTGTGACAGAACGAAAAGAAAACTGAGACAAATGATGACGTAATATATATATATATTCTTTTTAAGAAAAGGAGCTATTAAAAATTACAAAATTGCTTATCCCTGTCCCCTACAAACCCTCCATTCTGCGAACTGGCTATGCATCGTTAGGGAAGGGAAGTAATCAGAAAGTTAGCAAATGAAGAAATGCAAGCATGATCACTCTTTGTTTCCTTGGTACTGTTTTTGTGAACGATTCCTTTACTATCTTGATATCCTGACATGTCACACGTCATGACATAAGTCACATCTCATAAGTTATCCTGACATGTCACACGTCATGACATAAGTCACATCTCATAAGTTATCCTGACATGTCACACGTCATGACATAAGTCATATCTCATAAGTTACATCTCATCACATGTCGTATCTCATTTCGAGATTTTCTCCCCTTGGCTTCCAGCATGGGTACAAAAATAAATAAATAAACGATTAAATAACACCTTCCGCCCCAACTCATGGAGAAAAAGGGTCGGGGGTGGGGGTGGTGTGGTTCCGAAAAGGAACAAATATCGTAACCAACAAATTTTTGTCCGTGTAAAGTGGAGAGTTCTTAATTGTTACACAGAACAGATCCTGACACCTGGAAGTAAATCATGGAAATTTTAAAAATAAACAAAAAGATCCCAAGAGTCAACAGAGATGAAGTTGTACAAAAGAATGCTAGGAATAACACAGTTGATCAGGCTAACAAGACATACGCAGAGGAAGCATATAACACATATTAGGAAGAACTGCTTGACTTTGAAGATAATATTGTGCGAACAGAAAAAGGTGGATTGTATTGTGACAAAAGGGAGAAGATTATGGATAAGTTAACTTTATTATGTCATGCTAAAAAAAAGTCAACCAGAGGAAAATATATAAGCAGAAATAGCAACAGAAGGTGGTGGAAATAGACATGGTCGCTCATGCCAGTTGGCGTCACAATGGGGAAAGAAAACGCAGGTTTAATTTATTAAATGCTTCATAAACAAATGTCTGTTAGAGAGAAAATAAACACCTATACAGGCCACCAAGAACCACTTTTGTCAGTAGTGAAACGTCGAAAGCTTGCCTGGTTTGGGCATGTAACTCGTCATGACTCCCTTTCGAAAACGATCCTCCAGGGAACAGTCGAAGGTAAACGGAGAAGAGGAAGGCAAAGAAAATCCTGGGCTGATAACATCAAAGAATGGGCAGGGCACGATTTTTCCACACTTGTACGCATTGCTGAGGATAGAGAGCAGTGGAGGACCCTGTCTGCTGATGCTTCCACCATGGCACCCCTACTACCCGTGACGGGTTACGGGTTGAGATGAGATGATGAATCATGTGCCGAACAAATCTGGAAACCGCTTCAGTTGTAAAGTAACAATTAAATGTATGATAAATATTAACAACAACATCTGAGTTAAAGCAAAAGTTACTGATTATAATGTAATGAGGCTGGTAAACAAACAAAAATCTGGATTCATGTTTATCAAAATCTGCATTATAAATTGAATAAATAATGAAGGAAACCTGACTCCAATGACAAGTCAAGAAATAAATAATGAAGGAAACCTGACTCCAATGACAAGTCAAGAAATAAATAATGAAGGAAACCTGACTCCAATGACAAGTCAAGAAATAAATAATGAAGGAAACCTGACTCCAATGACAAGTCAAGAAATAAATAATGAAGGAAACCTGACTCCAATGACAAGTCAAGAAATAAATAAAAGGTAAGTAACTGGCACTAGTGGGACATAAAGGAGGACACAAGAGACCAGAAAAGAAAAATATGTGATAGGTTTACTGGGAATCGAACGTATAACCAACAAAACGTGCCATCGCCTTGCTGT
>JAMPIV010022096.1:42500-183583 GCA_024509875.1 Oreohelix idahoensis
TTCTTGTCTCTGTCATTGAGTCAGATATTTTCTTGTCTCTATCATTGAGTCAGACATTTTCTTGTCTCTGTCATTGAGTCAGACATTTTCTTGTCTCTGTCATTGAGTCAGATATTTTCTTGTCTCTATCATTGAGTCAGACATTTTCTTGTCTTTGTCATTGAGTCAGACATTTTCTTGTCTCTGTCATTGAGTCAGATATTTTCTTGTCTCTATCATTGAGTCAGACATTTTCTTGTCTCTGTCATTGAGTCAGACATTTTCTTGTCTCTGTCATTGAGTCAGATATTTTCTTGTCTCTATCATTGAGTCAGACATTTTCTTGTCTCTATCATTGAGTCAGATATTTTCTTGTCTCTATCATTGAGTCAGACATTTTCTTGTCTCTGTCATTGAGTCAGACATTTTCTTGTCTCTGTCACTGAGTCAGATATTTTCTTGTCTCTGTCATTGAGTCAGATATTTTCTTGTCTCTATCATTGAGTCAGACATTTTCTTGTCTCTGTCATTGAGTCAGACATTTTCTTGTCTCTGTCATTGAGTCAGATATTTTCTTGTCTCTATCATTGAGTCAGACATTTTCTTGTCTCTGTCATTGAGTCAGACATTTTCTTGTCTCTGTCATTGAGTCAGATATTTTCTTGTCTCTATCATTGAGTCAGACATTTTCTTGTCTTTGTCATTGAGTCAGACATTTTCTTGTCTCTGTCATTGAGTCAGATATTTTCTTGTCTCTATCATTGAGTCAGACATTTTCTTGTCTCTGTCATTGAGTCAGACATTTTCTTGTCTCTGTCATTGAGTCAGATATTTTCTTGTCTCTATCATTGAGTCAGACATTTTCTTGTCTCTATCATTGAGTCAGATATTTTCTTGTCTCTATCATTGAGTCAGACATTTTCTTGTCTCTGTCATTGAGTCAGACATTTTCTTGTCTCTGTCATTGAGTCAGATATTTTCTTGTCTCTGTCATTGAGTCAGATATTTTCTTGTCTCTATCATTGAGTCAGACATTTTCTTGTCTCTGTCATTGAGTCAGACATTTTCTTGTCTCTGTCATTGAGTCAGATATTTTCTTGTCTCTATCATTGAGTCAGACATTTTCTTGTCTCTGTCATTGAGTCAGACATTTTCTTGTCTCTGTCATTGAGTCAGATATTTTCTTGTCTCTATCATTGGGTCAGATATTTTCTTGTCTCTATCATTGAGTCAGACATTTTCTTGTCTCTATCATTGAGTCAGACATTTTCTTGTCTCTGTCATTGAGTCAGACATTTTCTTGTCTCTGTCATTGAGTCAGACATTTTCTTGTCTCTGTCATTGAGTCAGACATTTTCTTGTCTCTATCATTGAGTCAGACATTTTCTTGTCTCTGTCATTGAGTCAGATATTTTCTTGTCTCTATCATTGGGTCAGATATTTTCTTGTCTCTATCATTGAGTCAGACATTTTCTTGTCTCTATCATTGAGTCAGACATTTTCTTGTCTCTGTCATTGAGTCAGACATTTTCTTGTCTCTGTCATTGAGTCAGATATTTTCTTGTCTCTGTCATTGAGTCAGACATTTTCTTGTCTCTATCATTGAGTCAGACATTTTCTTGTCTCTGTCATTGAGTCAGATATTTTCTTACCTCTCTCCTTGAAGATAGGCATTTGCTGCCCAACTCTTGCTTTTTTTTTTTAAATAAAATTTTGGCGAGACGCGTCCCGTTCAACCTAGTCGGTTATATAAGGGCGCATGTCCAAAACATTAAAGACCTTTAGGTCTGAGTTTCATTTCCGTTTAGTGAACGCTAAATCACTTACCAGATTGCCTTGAAACAATAATATTAATCAATAAAATATTAAATTTATTAACTTGTTCACAGTAATGTCGGTCTCATGCCTTCCTCGGTGTGTATATATATATATATAATCAGAATCTTTAGAATCTTTATTCTCCAGAAAATACATTGATATGTACTGACATGATATAATAGAATACAACATGGCATATAGGAGAATCATTAGAATTTACATAAAGTAAATTTACTTAAATACATACATCTTCTTCTTCTTTCTTATATATATATATATATATATATCAGTGGCGTATTCTCTATGTGTGCTATGCGTGCTGCGCACACCTATGCCCGAAGGAAAATAAAAATTTAATTTATTATTCTATAAAATATTTCTCTTCTAAAGTTCTGCTTTCGGACCGCACGCATCAGGATAACGGATTTTCCCGCATAGAATCTACGAATATATCAAGTTTCAGTTTCCCAGACGCGTTTTATAGTGCAGTTTTTATTGGTTGGTTACAATCACCCGAAGTTTCTCGGGTAATTCCGTCACAATGCGTGCGGCACCTTTCGGATTCACGTCTGAATATTGGTTTGTGTGAAATGGGGTCATGGCCAGATACGTCAATACAATACGTAGATGCGTGCGGTGGTCTTGCAGCTCTCGGGTTATAAAAATCGGCTGTGTCCGTCCAGTATTTTTTGTGATTAATTTTTGTTAGTTGCCGGGAATGCAGATTATTACAGTGACAGTGAGTTTCAAGTTGTAAGTTAATTAGTATTTCGGAGATAATTGACAAATACCCCTAATAACTATCGTTGCGTAATTGAATATAGTTGGTTTTTAAATTAAGAGGGGAAGAAGTTAAATAGTAGGCGTACATATTCATTTTAAGTAGCAGCACGCCTAGCTCGCATTACCAGGATACGCCACTGGCAGTGGCGTATTCTCTATGTGTGCTGTGCGTGCTGCGCACACCTACCGTAAAATCTCGCGTATAATACGCACGATTTTTACTCATTTTTGCCCGCTAAAACTCGGGTGCGTATTATACGCGAGTACTAAAAAATACGTAATTTTCGATATCGAAAGTTACCTACATTTGAAAGTCTGTCAAGTTTTTGTCACAATTTGACAGTGAAAATGGCGCAAAATTGAATGTGCCAGTGTTTTCTTACGTGTCAGACATTGTTGTAAAACGCATTTCGCACTCTTAGTCTTACACCTGTTTTGATATTAAGCTTGGTTGTGAAGTTTGTCATTTAATTATTTTGAGCCCTAAAAATGAATTCGAGAAAATGTTGTACTGCAGCAGAAAAGCTCTTAGTGGTAAAATATGCAGAATCTAACGGCAGTCGGGCAGCAAGTCGGCATTTTTCCATTAACGAGTGCAACATTCGATTATGGCGAATAAACAGAGGCGCTGTAAGTGTTGCCTAGTAAGAAAAAGGCGAATCGTAGGTCACCACCAGATCTTCCAGACCTAGAAAAAAAACATTATTGGAGCGGGTAGGGGATAGAAGGCAACAAGGTATCGGTGTTTCATGCATTGAAATCCGACTTAAAGCTCTGGAACTTAAAAAATCTCGTACAAGCACAACAGCATTTAAAGCGACATATGGATGGGCAGTTCATTTTATGAAGCGGCATGGTCTTTCAGTTCGTCGAAGAACTACTATCGCGCAGCATCTTCCATCTTCTTTCAGTTTTTTAACAAATGTTTCATAAAATAAAATCTTGAAAAATTATGGTGCTTATTATACACGAATTTCCATTTTACCAGAAAATTTTGGGCTAAATCAAGCATGCGTATTATACACGAGTGCGTATTATACGCGAGATTTTACGGTATGCCCAAAGGAAAAAAAACATTTAATTTATTATTCTATAAAATATTTCTCTTCTAAAGTTCTGCTTTCGGACCGCACGCATCAGGATAACGGATTTTCCCGCATAGAATCTACGAGTATATAAAGTTTCAGTTTCCCAGACGCGTTTTATAGTGCAGTTTTTATTGGTTGGTTACAATCGCCCGAAGTTTCTCGGGTAATTCCGTCACAATGCGTGCTGCATCTTTCGGATTCACGTCTGAAGATTGGTTTGTGTGGATCGGGGTCATGGCCAGATACGTCAATACAATAGGAACATGCGTGCGGTGGTCTTGCAGCTCTCAAGTTGTAAAAATCGGTTGTGTCCGTCCAGTGTTTTTTGTGATTAATTTTTGTTAGTTGCCGGGAATGCAGATTATTACAGTGACAGTGAGTTTCAAGTTGTAATTTAATTAGTATTTCGGAGATAATTGACATATACCCCTAATAACTATCGTTGCGTAATTGAATATAGTTGGTTTTTAAATTAAGAGGGGAAAAAGATAAATAGTAGGCGTACATATTCATTTTAAGTAGCAGCACACCTAGCTCGCATTACCAGGATACGCCACTGATTCTGATATATATATATATATATATATATATATATATATATATATATATATATATATATATATATATATATATATATATATATATGTATGTGTGTGTGTGTGCGTGCGTGCGTGTGTGTAAGTGTGAGTGTGCATACATGCGCACTGGACATTAAAAATAATAAACATCAAAATGTTTTGGAAAAGGCAAAAAAGAAAACAGAAGGCTGACATATAAAACTGACAGTTGCATGTTTTGTAAAAATTCTGTCATTTACAAGCATATACAGCGAACACATCACACGAAGTCATTTTTTTTCGGGTGGGGAGATGACTGATTTGAATATCATTACCTCCATTCAACACATACTTAAATGATTTAAATTACAGCAAATATTCCAGAACTACAAGACTGCCGTGTGCAGAACAAAATTTGTGTCTATGGAAGTTAGCAACAAAGGTCTCCAGCATTAAAATGAACCGATCCTGTCACGTGATAAAGAAGAATGGACGATCAGTAAACAAACCAGATAATCCTTAATGCAACGCAGATGTGGGTCTACAAACGGGTTTGTCGAAATAAATATCGTGGACAGACGACTGAGCACTTGTATACCTAATGTAGCTTAGATGTTTCATGGCGCGAGATGCCCATCCTGCTTGAGAAGCTCCCGTAGACGGCTGAAAGCGCCAATCATAGATCCTGGCAAGGCTGAGCGAATCAAAGATTTTGGTAGCCTGCCTCTGATGTCAGACTGAACAAACATGACAAGTTTAGTGTGGTTTGGTTTACTGTAAAACAAACATGAACGTGACAAGTTTAGTGTAGTCTGGCTGACTATAAAACAAACATGAACGTGACAAGTTTAGTGTAGTCTGGCTGACTATAAAACCAACATGAACGTGACAAGTTTAGTGTAGTCTGGTTGACTGTAAAACAAACATGAACGTGACAAGTTTAGTGTTGTCTGGTTGACTGTAAAACAAACATGAACGTGACAAGTTTAGTGTAGTCTGGCTGACTATAAAACAAACATGAACGTGACAAGTTTAGTGTAGTCTGGTTGACTGTAAAACAAACATGAACGTGACAAGTTTAGCGTAGTCTAGCTGACTGTAAAACAAACATGAACGTGACAAGTTTAGTGTAGTTTGGTTGACTGTAAAACAAACATGAACGTGACAAGTTTAGTGTAGTCTGGCTGACTGTAAAACAAACATGAACGTGACAAGTTTAGCGTAGTCTAGCTGACTGTAAAACAAACATGAACGTGACAAGTTTAGTGTAGTTTGGTTGACTGTAAAACAAACATGAACGTGACAAGTTTAGTGTTGTCTGGTTGACTGTAAAACAAACATGAACGTGACAAGTTTAGTGTAGTCTGGCTGACTGTAAAACAAACATGAACGTGACAAGTTTAGTGTAGTCTGGCTGACTGTAAAACAAACATGAACGTGACAAGTTTAGCGTAGTCTAGCTGACTATAAAACAAACATGAACGTGACAAGTTTAGTTTAGTCTGGTTGACTGTAAAACAAACATGAACGTGACCAGTTTAGAGTAGTCTGGTTTACTGTAAAACAAACATGAACGTGACATGGTTTTTGGTAGTCTCGTTTAATGTACAAAAAAAGCATGCATGAACATCACAAATGGGGTGTAATCTGTTTGAAAAATACATTACCGTGCAAAAAGGATGCACAGTCTGGAAATTTATAATGCTAAACGTAGGCGTCCTTATATAACTGACACCTCCACGAAAATGAAAATAGTTGAAAGGGCGTGCTATGCTGATACGATGCAAACACACACACACATAAACAGTAGATGAGAATCGTAGACAGGCTTTAAAACAGGATATAGAAGACATGGAAAGAACTATAATTGATGACACAGGACAGGAAGACTTGACACAGGACAGGAAGACTTGACACAGGACAGGAAGACTTGACACAGGACAGGAAGACTTGACACAGGACAGGAAGACTTGACACAGGACAGGAAGACTTGACACAGGACAGGAAGACTTGACACAGGACAGGAAGACTTGACACAGGACAGGAAGACTTGACACAGGACAGGAAGACTTGACACAGGACAGGAAGACTTGACACAGGACAGGAAGACTTGAAGCAAAACTAAATAAAGGCCAATACTCCACAGGGATTTAACGATTACGAACGAACGAATGAAATGTCCTGTAATGTTGAATAAATATTTTACAGTTTTTTGCTTTTTATTTTCTAAGTTAAAAGTCACGTAACTTCAGTCTCCAAGGAATAAAGTAATTCACTAATACACACCTATATTCCGTAGAACGAAATTAATCACAGCTTACTCGCCTAAGTACTGCTAGAGAAAGTAAACACAGCTTACTCACCCAGGTATTGCTAGAGAAAGTAAGCACAGCTGACTTACCCAGGTACTGCTAGAGAAAGTAATCAAAGGCTACTTACCTTGGTACTGCTAGAGAAAGTAAACACAGCTGACTTACCCAGGTATTGCTAGAGAAAGTAAGCACAGCCTACTTACTTACCCAGGTACTGGTAGACACATGTAACCACTCGGGTAATTAAAACCTCGAACATACTCGTTTGTTGGGGGAAACTCGTGCACATCAATGCCTGTACCTGGTGAAAGACGACATAGATTGTATTATTTTCTTGGTTATCATAATCAAAATGCTACCACTGTTTTACACGATGACGTCCTCTTTATTCTACTTCTTTAAGTAGCATGACAGGGGGCGCAGGTGATCATGTCTATCCATAACTTCCTACCTCCAGTACCATTGATACAGTCTGTTGTTGATATCTTTCAAAGACATCATGTCAAACTGTCCAATATTTTCTCTTGTTGCGTTTTCTTTTTCCTTCAATTTTCCTTGTTGTCACAATATGTTTCAGCTTCCTTATTCTCATATTGTGCTCACAGAAAATGGATTGTCTCCTTCTAACATGAGGAATAAGTGAATTGGCTTCTTTCAGGACATCCTCATTTCTCTTCATCTAGCTGTCCACGATGTTCTTAACCTGCTTTTGTTACTACATCTCTGTGGCCTCAAGATATTTTCTTGCATGTTTACTTACTGCCCATGACTCACTTCAGTATGTCAGGATTGGTTGAATGATACCTTACGTTTTTAATGGTAAGAACAGTTTTTGTATCATTTCACAAGTATATCCACCAGCACCTTTGTATCATGTCACAAGTATATCCACCAGCACCAATTTGGTTTCAATAAATACAGGGTGTCCTTGAAGTCCTTGTGCGTCTCTAAACTTTAAAAGCTTTGGATGTACACATAATAGAAGCACACTGTAATTTGAACATAAAAACAAAATTTACTAAGTTTTAACACAATACAGTTCACATTTTAGACTTCAGCATAACTACCATCTTTATTATTCTTCTTTGATCCTTTGCCGCTGTGACGTGTGATGTAAATATAGCCACGGAGATCCGACCACGTTTGCTTCCTTAATTAGCGTTTACGTTTTGCTAAAGCCAACCACGCAATTCGCTGTCTGTTGACTCACCTTTGAAGCCACGCCTATTTTTTCCCCCTGTCTTACCTGCACTAATGAGTGTTTACAAACAGACCTATTAACTAGTCCGCGACCGGCTAGATAACAGTCAGCGAGTTATGATTCGTTTATCTGAATTATCACGCGTGCGATTTGCCAATCAACATTTTTGACAGATAGAAGCGCGCGTAGAGATAATCGGGTTCTTTGAAAGGGGAAACGACGGGCAAAAATTTTGCCGTGTAACTGTTTGATGTTCAAAATTTCAGGGGACTTAAGTATTTCTTAAGTATTTGATCTACGGCAGGCGGAGATAATCTAAAAAAGCCCGTTCGCAATGCATGTCTTTTTGATGTCGTTTCGGCATAGCGAGTGAGCGAACCGCAGAATCGTTTATCTCGGAAGCAAAGCGCTGATTTCCCCTGATACGTCCTAGGTGTGAATTTTCACATCTGTTAGAGATATTGCACTAAATCAGTATATATATTGCCTTCTCTCCTAGTCAGTTATAGGTCTCTCAAAAATTTTGGATAAATCTAATCACGGCAGACTAGGAACCATTTTATTCGCTAAATGTGTTAAATTGTCCCGTGTGGATTTAAATTTCTGATTGTGGTAATAATTTATGTTGTGCTTAAGTATTAAATATGTTAAAAGTTTTACCATTGTTATTCACTGCTATTCCCGAGCGTTAAGACTAGCGAAATAGTAGAAGCACTGATAAAGGGCGGGGACAGATAAGGCCGAGCTGGTTTAGAGCTGGTTATGTATTTTGTTCAATCGCGAATGCGTGCTTCGTCCGGTTATCATCTTGGAGTAAGGGTCAACGTTATATTGATTAATCATTTGTTGAATGTCCAAGAATACATTCGTTCCCTTCGGAGCTCATCATATAGATACATATTTTTCCTATCAGAAGAGTTCTTCATTTGCATAATTATCAACATTGGCAAATGCAGCAAATAGCTGTAACGTATCGATGTGATAAAGTCCTCAATTCAGAGTCCATGAATTTATTTACAGTTCACACATAAGACATTCACGTAGGTACACGTTCATATATAGTTCATATATAGTTCATTAGGAATTACATGCATAGTATTTATGTCCGTCCGTGTCAAAACAATATGTCAGATGAACATCGTGGCTATATACGTGCGCTGTTGTAGTCAACAGCCAGAAATGAGCACATGAGTTCTTGACATCTACAATTTGAATCATAATACGATTCTCCTTCCATTATCTAGTTTAATTTAATTAATCTCATACTTAGATTAATTTCCGAACTGACCCTGAGTTCTACATCGATTCATCTATATAATATAGGCTATATACTCAGCCTTATTTCCTTGGAAGAAATACAAGACACGACCTTCTTGCTTGACGGATAGCGTAACAAAGGCCCTGTAACCAAGTCACCCGGCGTGACCTTCCCAACGCGAATGCGTCATAATCTCCGCATATATTTCGCGTTCACTATACCGTAAAATATCGACATATTCTATAAATATTAATGACCCCTAAACGTTGCGCATGGGTAAACCCCAGCAGACGCCGTCATTTAAAATAACACCGTAACAGATTTCCTGTCAGACAGGGGCAAAAAATATCTATTAAATAAATTTTTTTTGAACAATATTAATCAAATTATCAAAAATTTAACAAAACCCGACGTATGACCTACGATGTTCTATCTAGAACAGTGTCGCGGTCATGTCAGTAATATATTATAATAAAATCAACGTCATATCATACATATACCTTATATTAAACAAGGAAATGTCACTGTCACTAACTAATTAACTAATTAATTTGTTGTATGTATAGACTAACTAATAATGTGAGGTGTTATTAAAATTATTCTAACTAACTAAAATTAAAATAATTAATTATAGTATGTACGTATGGTACTAACTAATTAATATCTAATAGAGGAAAATGAGAAATAGTATAAGAGAGTAAAAGAAATAAAAATTGAGAAGTACGGACAATTGAAACCAAATATTAAAGTATACATTAAATTAGCATGCGTGTGAAAATGAAGTGTAAGGATAGATACCTAATTAAATTAACGCAATCAGAAGAAAAGGGAAAAAAAAAAAAAATTCATACATTTTAACTATATATATGAAATGTCATGATGTAATATCCATTACCTTAATAATTACACTAATTAAAAGGTTTAATTGGTGTGATATTCTTTTGTTTCATCTTTTCTTAGTATATTTTATTTTTTTATTTCATCACACTTTGACTTTATTATATATTATATATTAATTTAATAACTAGAAAATTTAATAATATTGGACATGAAGATCCAATCGTAGTTACCTCCTGTTGAATTGTATGAAAGTTCATTAAGACACAAGGTTCATATTATCAAATTATGATTTGATTATCCATTAATCGTTAGTTCCTTTATTAAACTTTGAAAGTAAATTGACTAAGTCATCAACGTATCTGTCCTTTCTACATCAGAGATTGTTCCTTTTTAACAGTTTTCAATCGAAATGAGTGATACTCAAAGTGGAATTGAAGTTCAAATTTTCAAACGATCCGTAAAACTTGATATTTTGATCACAATAGTTTATTTCGAAATGTCCTTATTTAGGTAGGAAGTCCAACTGAATTGTTGTATATTCTGACTTGATATCAATACCGTTCATTGCAAATGTAATGCTTGACTAGTCAGAAAATTTTCTTGAAATTGTAATATTCATTCAGAATCCGTAGGATGTCTGGACAACGTGTCGGCTATGACGTTTTCAGTTCCAGGTATCGACTGTATCTCGAACTCGTAGGGTTGCAACGTAATAGCAAATCGTGCAAGTTTAGCACTTTTATTGTTTGAGCGACGTAATGCTGCCACTGATTTCTGATCAGTCTGGATCAGGAATGGAGATCCCAGCAAAAACTTTTCCAACTTGGTAATTGCCCAGATTACGGAGAGCAATTCTCGGTCCCCAGTGGAATATTTCGTCTCCGGAGGTTTCAGTTTGCGTGAGATATACAGTACAGGGTGAAGGACATCATCATGATATTGCAGTAGACACGCCCCGAGTCCGTAATTACTCGCATCTGTACGTAGAACAAACTTTTTAGAAGCATCTGGTAATCTTAAAACAGGTGGGCATGAAAAAATTTTTAAGATAGTGCGAAAAGTTTTGTCACATTTGTCGGTCCAATTTATCCTTAAAGGCATGTTCTTCTTTAGTAACGAAGACAGGACAGCCGTGATGGATGATAGGTGAGGTACAAATCTGCTATAGTATTGGATTAAACCTAACAGACTCCTAACCTGTTTCTTCGTTTGAGGAACAGATAAATTTAATATTTTAGAAACCGTACTGGGAATTGTTTGGATACGTCCCGATCCAATAATGTGCCCCAGGAATGTTATCTCATTACACGCTATTTGAATTTTAGTTGGTTTAGCGGTTAAATGGTTATCCCGCAATATTTCCAAAACTAATTTAAGACCCAAAAAATGTTCCTCAAATGATGAACTAAACAAACATATGTCGTCAATATAGGTAATTATATCTGATCTGCCTGCTAAAATTTTTCGCATCATGCGAATAAAGGTAGCTGGAGCATTCATTAGCCCAAAAGGCATCACGTTCCACTGGTAAAGACCTTGTGGAGTTGAGAATGCTGTGTAGTATTTGGCTCTTTCGGTTAGTGGAATCTGCCAATAACCTTTGGTTAAGTCAATTTTAGTGAAAAGTGTAGCATTGGATAGACGAGGAAGTAAATCGTCAAGGATAGGATGTGGTTCGCTATCCGGTACTGTCTGCGCATTAAGTTTCCTATAGTCAACACATAAACGTATGTTGTTGTCCTTTTTCCGGACAATGACTAAAGGAGAAGAAAATGGAGATGTACTAGTCTCAATAATACCTAATGATATCATCTGTTCGAGTTCCTGAGATGTCTTACTCAGAAAATGTAGAGGTACAGAATAAGGATGAACACGAATTGGTGTATCATCGTTAAGAATAATATCGTGACTAATTACAGATGTGCAACCCGGTACATCAGTTAACACATCTGGGAAAGATTGTAGAAGATCAGCAACGCGTTGATGCTGTTGCGGTGTAACCGTAGAAGAAATGGTCACATCACGCCAAGATTCAGTAGATTGGACAGTAAGTACAGGTAAAGGCATCTGCACTTCAGGAAAAGAAGATTCTTCCTCCAGTATAACAGATAGATTAGAATAATGACAAGTAGATACAGTATTGTCATCTAATTCATGAAAAATTGACTGTAAGTGTATAGGACGTGTATGAAATTGCTTGAGCATATTAATATGGAATATCTTTCTGTGTCCCTTGATATCTAAGACGTAATCAACGTCTGAAATTTTATCAGTAACCTTATAAGGACCAGTAAGGAAAAGAAATGATGAATGACTATGCTGAGTCATCAATGATATGAGACAATTGTATTACCATAGCATGTTATCTGCGTGACGCAGCATTAGGTACTAATTGTAACCGTAGACAATGATGGTTAAAGTAAGCACCATTATCATGCTCGATGACCATTCGAGCATCTCTATTGTTACGAAATGTAACTATAGCTTCACCATACCTGTCATTGGTAGGTGACAACAACCGTACAAACATAACGTCTGCCGTGTCATTAAAGAAATTGCTAAGTGCCTGCCATCTGGTACCTTGTGGCAGATTGCGCACTAACACGGTGCGAGAATATGCACCCTTCCCAATGTAAGTGGGATCAGTGTCACTAACGTGATAAATAGTTCTTCTATTTAATCTTTTGGATATGATAGTCTTATGAGATGATGTCTCATAATGATTGACATATTTATTTGTCCTAATTTTATTAGTTAAGTTCATAAGAACTTCACCATCATTACCCTTGTTCGGGACATCCCTTCTTTTCCCATTTTCAACAATTTTATTAAGATCACTGTTAATATGATCCTGTCGCCAACATCTATCTTCCGACTTGGCGGCATTCTCTTGAGAAAAGGTATATCTGCCTCGAAATGATTTTCTAATCTTCCTAGGATGGGCTGGTAGTTTAGTATACTTTTTATCCTGTAGGAGAGTCTTATCCTTCTCCTTATCGATTTCCAGAATGGTACTGAGACTGAAATTGGAGAAAACTGTGCCACATGCATTTATTTTGTTGGCCCGTAATGTAGCTGTTGCAATGACAGCGTTAGCATTGCAATAAGATTGCACATTCTTTAATTCCCATTCCTCAATTTCCTGTGGGGAACAATCCTTACTACCATGGATGCGTCCCAACATCAGATCTTCAATTGGATTCTGAAGCATGCATACCTTAACTTGTCCTGAAAAGAAAGGTGTATTAACATGGACAAGAGCTGTGGGGTAAAACTCAATAGTTCCCCCAAAAGTCATGCAACGGACATATTCCCCCGTTGCACAGCTAGGATGTACAAGCGACTGTCGCACTCCAATGGTTGTGGACCCCGAGTCTCTCAATACAGAAACTATAGAACCGTTTACTATCCCTCTGTTAAAAATCAGAGAGACTGTTCCATCATTGGCTGCAAGACCTACTTCTGGTGTAATGTGTCCGCAGTTTAGCACTGTCTCCTTTGCCTTCTGAAAAATAAGATTGCATTGTGGGCAACTATTTGCCACGTTATAATTTATAGCAAAGCATGCAGCAGAAGAATTCATTGTATTATCGTTAGGTGGAACCTGAACCTTAGGGGTGATATCATTTGTCACTGCTGCCCCGGTATTATGGTTATAATGTGAAGATCCACGAGAATGAGAACGATTACGAGAATAATTAGTTGAATTATCTCGTTGTCGTCTATTATAATTGTTATCTCGATGTCTCGAGTTATAATTATCGCTATTCTTCCAATTGTTACCATTATTATATTGATATGACCGATTATAACTTGAGTTACGAGGATTACTGTTGTGTCTTGACTGAGGTGAATAATTTCTGGTTTGTTGTCTTCCTCTATTAAAGTTATTGTTAAAGTTATTCTGTCCCTTATGAAAATTAATGTCATAGTTTCCTTTGAACCTACCTCTGTCCACACTGTGTGTTCTAGGTTTGTTATGATTATGATATGCCATATTGGAGGCTACAGGAAGTGGTTCTCTTATCAACGAGCCAGAAATATTAGCATTCGGATGAGCTGTGCTGTAATTTAAAGAAATTTTTTCTAAATCATCAATAGTTTCTGGTTTTCTTTCTTGCAGATAAGCAAAGAATGGTGAGCTGACAGAAGATAATACTTTATCCCTCAATAATAAATCAACTAATTTGTCGTAAGATTTGTTGACGCCTGCCAGATCAACCCATCTGTTAAAATTATTGCGTATGTTAGCAATAAAACCTGTGAAATCTTTATTGTTATCTGGCAACAAACTTTTGAAACGTAATCTACATGCCTCTTCGTTCAAATGGAACCGACGTAATAACAAATTCTTAATGGCATCATAGTCTGTGGCTAATGTAGGATCAATATTTTGTGCTGCACTTGCTGGTTCGCCATCCAGAAATTCCTTAAGTTTAAGTGCCCATGCAGTTTTGTCAAGGTTATTGACCTTACATATATCCTCAAAGCGCGCCAGCCACGATGAAAGGTCGTCCACGTGTAATTTGAATGGTGGTAATTTAAAGTAATAATTGCCCTTAAGTCGGGTGGATGAAGATCCAGATTGAGCATTATCATTTTGGCTTGCTGCAGCACTCTGCGAATTAAGTTTTGCTGTTTCCAATTTAAGCCGTTGCAATTCCATTTCTTGCTGTAGTATGATTTCTTGTCGTTTCAATTTATTCTCTTCTTCAATCCGTAGGATTTAATCTCTTGCTATCTTTCTTTCTTCTTCTTGTCTTAATTCTTCTCTCTCTGCTTTAGCAATAGTTTTCTTTTCAGCCTCTTTTCTTTCAAGTTCTTCCATCTTTGCCTTAGCAATAGCTTTCCTTTCAGCCTCCTTTCTGTCAAGTTCTTCCATCTCTGCCTTATATCTTGCCAGTTGTTGTTCAGCAAATTCAAGGAGTGCCTCTCCCTTTTTATTACAATCTTTTCCAATTTTAATGAAATGGTCCAAGGTAAGCATTCTTGGAGTTTAATTATTTAAGTAATCAATTACTTATGTATTGTAATCAACAATATAATCTATGTCGATAATTATAATTACTCAACGAATAAATAATTAATATAAGAAATTGTAATATTCCTGTATTGTTATGTATAAGTTCCACAATCTATAATATTTTTACAAAATATTATATATATACTCACTTATATCTATCATAAATAGTTATGATAGTTAGTTATATAAGCTGCTGAAATTATATCAAGCGCTTAATATTAATATTTAATAATTATGTGTATTATCCCTAAATAATTAGTCTTAATTGTCACTAAGTTCACAATATAGTACTGAGAAAGTGTACTAATTTTTATTAAATATGTATTAATATGTTATAAAGTTTTAATACTTAATCATTATATAATATGCCATAATCATGAGGCATAAAGTGCATTGCCCATTTCTAGGACCACTACTGCAAATATGTGCAAAGTCCCTAATTCCTCATCAAAGCTGATAAAAATTTAATCATATTCATCTACACTATTATTAATGAAGAAATTACAGCATTAATATTAAATTATAAAAGGATGAAATGAAGACAAACAATACAATGGGTTAACCAAGGATTACGAAACAGTATTACCATACGACAAGACATTTTCACAATAAAAAATGCATTAATAACTAAGTGGTATAAAACGGAAGTGAGAGATTAAGAATGAACTGAATAGAAAGTTAAGCTGTGTACGTAACAAATAGTGACGTCACAGGACTCATTTGACGTTAATACTTACTTAGTCGTTCCCCTTCTACCGTGAGGTGTAGAGGTTTGGAAGAGAGAGCGCCAGACTATTCTATCGGCTGTCTTCCTCCTGGCCTGGTTCCATTCTAGTCCTCGGTCCTTCAAAGATTGTCTAATGTTGACGTTAATACAATACATTTAATTAAAATTAAAGATAGCTAGATCAGAATAAACAAGATAGATTACGAACATAAGACTGTAAATGAATAAAAATAAGAACCAAATACACCAGAAAACACCAGTTATAACATGACTATACACCTAACATGCAAAGTGAATTAATGCAAGTTCGAACGAAACGATCACCGATAATGATAATTCGACGCTTTCTTCGCGAGGTGCTATTAATTCACAGCCTTAGGAACATTCAGAATGAATATCGGCATCCTCAGAGCCATTTTATTCATTCCGAACCGTCGCCCATCCATACCCGCTACATGAAAAGGACAGGAACAATATTTAACATGGATACAACGAAAAAAGAACATGGCGTTATTTGGACAAACAGGACGAAATATTTTAACCTTTAAAATCAGTGACTTATCTTGTTTTGGCGGTAATATCGTACATTATATGCTTCGCCGACAGACTCGAGAGCTTGTTTGTATCATTGAGAAAGTCAGCAATAGGTTTCATTTGATGTTTGAAAGCTTCAAATAAATTTTTTTTTTTGATGGACATTGTCAGCTGCTGGCTTTTCCAACCGTTCATGCTGTCGTCAAGGGCATGACGTCACCGGTGTATTTGCAAATAATGTCCATTTCGATCGAAAGGAATTTAGTTCTTTCAGCTCGTTAATATTTGAAATTATCCACGCCACATCTGGCCGCCAGCTGATAAAGGGCGGAGACAGATAAGGCCGAGCTGGTTTAGAGCTGGTTATGTATTTTGTTCAATCGCGAATGCGTGCTTCGTCCGGTTATCATCTTGGAGTAAGGGTCAACGTTATATTGATTAATCATTTGTTGAATGTCCAAGAATACATTCGTTCCCTTCGGAGCTCATCATTATAGATACATATTTTTCCTATCAGAAGAGTTCTTCATTTGCATAATCATCAACATTGGCAAATGCAGCAAATAGCTGTAACGTATCGATGTGATAAAGTCCTCAATTCAGAGTCCATGAATTTATTTACAGTTCACACATAAGACATTCACGTAGGTACACGTTCATATATAGTTCATATATAGTTCATTAGGAATTACATGCATAGTATTCATGTCCGTCCGTGTCAAAACAATATGTCAGATGAACATCGTGGCTATATCCGTGCGCTGTTGTAGTCAACAGCCAGAAATGAGCACATGAGTTCTTGACATCTACAATTTGAATCATAATACGATTCTCCTTCCATTATCTAGTTTAATTTAATTAATCTCATACTTAGATTAATTTCCGAACTGACCCTGAGTTCTACATCGATTCATCTATATAATATAGGCTATATACTCAGCCTTATTTCCTTGGAAGAAATACAAGACACGACCTTCTTGCTTGACGGATAGCGTAACAAAGGCCCTGTAACCAAGTCACCCGGCGTGACCTTCCCAACGCGAATGCGTCATAATCTCCGCATATATTTCGCGTTCACTATACCGTAAAATATCGACATATTCTATAAATATTAATGACCCCTAAACGTTGCGCATGGGTAAAACCCAGCAGACGCCGTCATTTAAAATAACACCGTAACAAGCACAGATATTTTCTTGCCAGTGGTTCCGTAACGTAAAATCCATCAACCATTTTTTTAGCTGACTTAAGTATAATGTTAAGAGTGACGGATAAAGTGACAGAGTAGTATGCGCATTATATTTCTTTGTGTGTAAATTTTTTTAAATGACCAGTGTTTATATCATGTGTTAAAAACCGATAGACGCCAACAATCAACTAGCTAGTAATGACAGGCGATATTTGTTAAGGGCGTAATCATAATTAAATTATAACTGACATCGTGCGCTGAGTTTTTTACCTGGTAGGAGGGGGGGGCGGGGGGGGGGGCGGCTGCATGCCTAAAACCCAAATCCGTACTTGCTAAGCGAAGCGCGATAGTATAAGCTTAAAATACCGTGTGCCTTTTAATTTAATTAGAAGACGGAGAGGATAAGAAATCACACTGTACGCGTGATAGCATAGGATTGTCATTTTGGTTAAATGTTTTGTTTTCTTCCCAATATAGGCTTGGTCAAAACCAGCGGCTAGCGTGTTTTCTCTAATTGTAGGCCTTTTCTCAGTTACTGAAGGCATATGAACTGTAACTTGAGCTAAACTGGACTTACAAATATCCAGGTTGTTTTATTCAATTTATCAGCCCGCTGCGGCAATACACAGAACATTTTTCCCGACTACTGACAGTCGTTTTTCCCAAGGGAATTTTTTTTATCCAGGAGATAACGCTGTTTCATAATCGGCACTCATCCCGGAGAAAGTCGAGAGGATTTATAATCATCAGTTTTTTTTTAACGTACCAGTCGTAGCACCTAGAGGCTAGACAATACAGGAACTATTTCGTTTCTCTTTTTTTCAACTGTGAACGTCCAGAGCACGTCTTGCTTCAATAACTATTTGTGGTGACAGCGATTTCATCCAGGGAACATTAAAACACCAAATTTGGCGTCCGCCTTGTAATTAATATTCGCTATTACGCTGGACTGGGGCTATCTTTGGTACCCCCACCTGACAATATATGCTCAGGGATTATTGTATGTTTCCAATGGACACCAACATCACTAGTAGGTAAGCGAGATTGTGTGTGGCCACAGAATGACAGAATGAAAGACAGAGAGAGAGAGAGAGAGAGAGAGAGAGAGAGAGAGAGAGAGAGAGAACAATATTTTTCTTGTTGTTACAATCATTGTACCCACTTCTTTTTTTCCGCTAACCTGATTATTTTACTGGGATAGCTTAAGTAGAAACTTTGTTCTTTACTATACTGTCTATTCTATACCCTAGTGTTAATCTTTGACCTTTGGGTTATTAACTTCTTGCGGGATCTTTTCTCAACAGAGGGGAAGACACTTATGGGGTTATTTTCATATATCTGTAAAAACCTTGATTTATATTGATTCCTATATGTTTGATGTTGTGAGAAGTTTAAGTGATAATAAACTAAACAAAACTTAGTTTTATCGGGTTGGTCAGCCCCATACTCAATTATCCATAGTGTTTTCACGTTTGTGTGTCTGGTTGTCACATAACTGTGTGTGTGTGTGTAGATAACTTATAATTAACATTATATTATAGGTAAGTGTGACAGATTGTCTTCTTCTAAAGATAGTCGTATCGATAGTATGGTCTAGAGAAACCACTCATTCCAGAGACGTATCTTCACATTAATCTATTTCACTCGTGGAATCTATTCTAACACCTTTCTTTCTCATATACCCCCACCTACTGCTCTACTCAGACGGGACCAAATAAATCCCTATACCTATCTTTAAAAAATTTACGACATAGTGGTCGCTCGTCCGTAGGATTGATCTAAAATCTGGAACAAGCACAACAGAATGTTGGCTCGTCTCGAGGATTTGATATAAGTCTGAGTCTAGAAATTGACTAACGTCTGTTACTGTATCTTAGTCCAACTCTAGATAGAGTGTGGTGTGTGTTTGTTTTGTGAGTTAAGGAATATTAATAATAATTACCCCTAGACAACGTTCTTTTACTGGGTGCTGACCACACAAATTATAAATTTGTTCTTTCCACAGCATCTTAGAGTATATGCAGTTAGATTTTGATGATAATCCTTGTCGGAGATTTGTTATATAATACATTTTGGGAAAATAATCACAGAGAAAACCGCTGGTACGCGTGATTGTCTAGCAATTACCAGGTTTTTTTCTTGGGAGCAGTGGAATGTGAGCTTAGCAAAGGGAGAGCATTCTGGCTATCGCCAAGTTAATAGCCTCCCCTAACTCTAACTGACTTCAGGTGGGGACGAGTTGGTGGATTTAAAATAAGGAATTTTTTTTTCTCCTTAATTTTTAAACAAATTTTTTTTTTGCCACCGTAGTAATAGTAGTTTTTCAGTTGTTAGCCTGATCTACCATTTTTATGGTTTAAGTCTTCTGTATTAGGAGCCTTGTTGCCAGTTAATAACAGCGATAGATTAGATAACTGATAACCGGGAGGAGGTAACACAGTTAAATAAACCGTAATTTTGTTTTGTATTTTTTCGTAATTGGTTAGCTAGCAGTGTATCCTTGTTTCTTCTTCTTTCTCGGGTAAGTCGCATTCACTTATTTGCCATGGCTAAGCACTTATTTGCCATGGCTAAGCACTTATTTGCCATGGCTAAGCACTTATTTGCCATGGCTAAGCACTTATTTGCCATGGCTAAGCACTTATTTGCCATGGCTAAGCACTTATTTGCCATGGCTAAGCATTATTTGCCATGGCTAAGCACTTATTTGCCATGGCTAAGCACTTATTTGCCATGGCTAAGCACTTATTTGCCATGGCTAAGCACTTATTTGCCATGGCTAAGCACTTATTTGCCATGGCTAAGCACTTATTTGCCATGGCTAAGCACTTATTTGCCATGGCTAAGCGTGCAAAACTTAGAGCAATGCTAAGATAGGAAGCAAGGGAAACAGGATTACAAGGAGAAGTGACAGCTTTTGTCAACGAAGAACTCGACAGATATGACGCGAAGATGAAAGAAGCAGAAGCTAGATTGAAGGAAAAAGCAAAGGAAGAGCGTAAAAAATTTACGACAGCCGCCGACTGTCAAAGCAGTAGTGGCCATCACGCCTGGTGGCGTCCTGTAGGGCAGCAACAAAGTCACATTAAAAAATTGAATTTTTTCACCAAAATTTTATTCGGAAAATTATCGTAGATTTCTGCATTTAAATAAACATATTATATTTACATATTGTGTTTTGTATTTCATCTAATCTATGTTTTAGAGCCTCTGTCTTCTCTGTGTGTCTTTGAAAAGTTGTTAATTCAGGGGATGCAATAAGTTATTTTCCTAATGAAAGTGAGACATTAATTGTATAATTTCCCTTACATCAGCGGATCTACCATTTAAAAAAAAAAAAGATTCCACAATATCATTGATGAGATCATAATTTTAGCATTAAAGTTGTTGTTGCAACAGTTATTTTAGTAACATTATACTTATAAAGAACTACAAAATGGTGTTTCGTCAATTCTCGTATTCAAACGCAAACGAACTTAACAACATGGCAATCATTTCAGTACTATAAACACTACCGGTAAGTCATGTTTCAAAGTTTGATGTAACTTCTAATGGCCTGAGTGCGCAACATCGTCAAGTTGTGCAATTTTTCCCCATTAGCAAAAACGTGTCCGCACTAAATTGTGTGTATGTAAAATTGTAAGCCTGAAAATTATGTTTTGTTAATATAGTCATTCTCGTCGCTACTGTTGTATTTGCATGTTGTAATGACGTTTGGACAATGTAGCCTACAGACATTACTGGGAAGTCTCCAAGTACAGCAAAAAAGTCTCGGCAGCAGTAATAATGCACACAGCCAAGCTGAACCTCTCTCAGCCAGTCGCATGTGGGCAATTTGGCATTTTTCAATGGACCACCGTGTTTGTTTTATAATTATTCTATCTACTGTATTTGTATTTTTGTGTGTGCCCAATTTAATTTCCGATGTGCGCTGATTTCCTAACATGTGTCCGCACGCACATCTAAAAGGGAACATTGTAATAATTACATTAATTTTCCTGTTCATAAACAGACAACAGTAGAGCTACAAACAACTAGTTTACAAAAAATACAAACACACAGAACCCTTACTGTTAAGTGATAAACAGTCATCCGTCTTTAGAATCAGAACTAGATCAATGAAATCTCTTGGAGAAATCAGACCTCTGGCAGCTGTGTTAGTCCGTGTCATGTTTATGTAGATATTCTGAAAAAATGAAGAACAATTTAAAATTTAATTGACGGTTTGGCTAGAAGACGATATAATTAATGCGCTCATTTCCTATTTGTCAGTATGTCACAATGGCCATGTAATTTCTTTTAATATGGCTATTATGTAACTATATTCAAACGCCAAGTCATTCCTATTGTATGGCAGAGAAACATGGAGAAAAACAAAAACAGCAACCAAAAATAAAGCTACATACTTTCATAAATGGATGCTTCCATTGAATAGATGAATTGAAGTGAAATGACAAGATCAGTCATGTAGAAATGATGACAAGATCAGTCATGTAGAAATGATGACAAGATCAGTCATGTAGAAATGATGACAAGATCAGTCATGTAGAAATGATGACAAGAACCAGACAAGTGCCAGTAGAGCAAGAGTTGTGAAGAAGACGCTGGCGATGGATAGGACAAACATTGAGGAAACCTGTTGATAGCATTACAAGGCAGTCCTTGTTCTGGAATCCACAGGGTAGGTAGGAGAGGGGGAGGGAAACCAGAGAACACACGGAGAAGAGAACTGGAGACAGACATGAAGAAGAAATAGAAAGACCTTGATCTGATGGCACGTGACAGGAAGACTTGTCATAAGTTTGTTGATGACCTATGCTCCGTTGGGAGGTCAAGGGTAATGATGAAGATGCAGTAGCTTCTGCAGCTTCAGATTTCTATATTTGTACTTAACATCATCTCTGGTTCATGAATTTTTGGTGTTCTACCGGACGAGGACTTCCCCCAGGTCTTTCGTGAACGTTGTTCACCGTTAGCACATGTATCTCCACATGTATCTCCACATGTATCTCCACATGTATCTCCACATGTATCTCTACATGTATCTCCACATGTATCTCCACATGTATCTCCACATGTATCTCCACATGTATCTCCACATGTATCTGCACATGTATCTCTACATGTATCTCCACATGTATCTCCACATGTATCTCCAGAAGTATCTCTACATGTATCTCCACATGGATCTCCACATGTATCTCTACATGTATCTCCACATGTATCTCCACATGTATCTCCACATGTATCTCCACATGTATCTCCACATGTATCTGATACAGTTTTTCCTAGGAACGCATTGGAACATAATTGTTTAGAGAGTTACCAAATGTTTTCCGTTTAACTGATAGAGAATATCAAAAAGTGAGATCTGTGGAGGGACTGGATCGCCCGAACCTCGAGACACGACACGCTGTCTGACTTGATTTGACTTAACATATTTAGTTACTCGTTTTTTGGAGTTAGTTTGTGATGTATTCTTTTGACTTAAATTACGCATTATTTGTTTAATCATCCTTATCATCATCATCACCATCGTCCAGACATATTTTTCGTTTCATGTACAGCGTAGGACCGTACCTGTCGTTCGCGATAGATTTCTTTTTTTCATCGTCTTTGGTCAGTTGCGTAAATGTCTCTTGGGTTTTACTATTCCATCATCTTCTGCATTTATTTGTCGTATTTGCTTTGTCCTTACTAGTCTTGTCTTTCCTTGTGGGTTCCAAACATGAGCCTGTTTGGTTACAACGAATGATAACCTCTAAAGTATATGTAGTTGTTTTAGAGCAGCGGTAGGCCACCCAGAAAGTGTGAAGATCTACTTCAGAAACATCGAGTTCTCTAAAGATCCACCTTAATAAAATCATGTTTTCAGAGTTCAGTGGAAAATCAGTTTTAATTTTGAAACAAACAGTTTTAAAATGTCTCTCAACATGACTTGTGTTGACAAGTTTTAAAATGTCTTTCAACATGACTTGTGTTAACAACAGTTTTAAAATGTCTCTCAACATTACTTGTGTTGACAACAGTTTTAAAATGTCTCTCAACATTACTTGTACATAAATTAAAAAAATAATATGGTATGAAATCAGTTTTACAAGTTAACGGTACACATGAAACAAGGGACGTTTCGGGTTTTACCCTTCGTCAGCCACAGTTACGAACAGGTGACAAGGACAAGAACTACAAATAGGTAATACAAAAATCTATGATGATGAGGAAAACACCAAATAGCGATACAAGCAGACGGAACAACGGTGATGAGCGAAACGATAACAATAATAATGCAAGAAAATCGTAAAACAAGAAAGACATGTCGAAACAAAGAAAGTAAATAATCAACGAAACGAAGACAGAAATGAACAACATTATTAAAACAAGTAAAAAATCACTTAGCTGGATCCCCAACATTACTTGTATTGACAACAGAGAACATCAGACATTTGTCGTTCTTCTTCTTCTTCTTCTTCCATCCTTAGCCATCAACCGGCAAAGCAGTATGTGGCCAGTACGCCTAGTGGCGTCTTAGGGCAACAACAAATTGATCAATCTATCACTGTTTCCACCACGCCTAGTGGCGTCTTTGTGGAACAAAAACAGACCAAACAATCTATCATTGTTTCCGTAATCAGATTGGTTGGCAAGCAGGTGATCAGCCCACTGTGCGAAGTTTTTACGGGATGGGGTAAACAGCCCCATTGCCCATACCCTCCTTAGTCGCTTTTTACGACATGCGTGGTAGGGTGCAGTGTTACTATTCTTTGCTCCCCTTTCGGGCCCCGGTAACACACGGGTGAATTTTTTAAGGCAATTACGCCGTCAAAAAAAGTTTCGTGTTCCACTACTGTGTGAAACAGCTAAAGAAATGAACATGGATCTGTCGTTCGTTTCACTAAAATTGTCTTCTTGTCTGCGGTGAATCTGCTAAATTGTCACATAGATATGTAATTTAAGATTTCACTGAGGCGTACATGTAGAAAACACGCCAATAAAATAATTTTAAATGAAAACAACATACAAGATAGGAAGACTGAAAACGTGCGTGAAATATGCTCAAAACAAAAACACGCTGTGGCTGACAATTCACATTACTTAAAATGTCCAAACTTATATCTCTGTCTCACAATTTACTTCCTGAAATTCCATCAACAGAGCGATAGAAAATTTAGTCTTAATGATATTTTACCTACGCCGCAGGCGACCTTTGTCTTTACTGACTGTGTGTGGTACGCCACTCTGAGTGGAGACCTCCCAGTAACAAAGACTGCTGTGCCCGTTTCGGATTTTGCTCTTTCCTCAGACCTAAGGGTCCTGAGTGTTTCTCTATAAATGCCTTTGTGCAGATGAGGAAGGACATCCCTCGACACCTTCGGGTATATGAGGCTCTGTCCATTTTGGCTGGAATGACGTCTCGATGGTTCGGAGGTTTTATAGCGAATGTGAGTACACATGAGGGCAAGTTCGGGAACAATGGGATAATCACCTGTTTGCCAAGTCACTTCGATTACATGTCCTGCCCATGGGCCTTGTGCACTTGGGTCCCCTCTACACCTCGTTTCACGGGGTAGAAGAGGTTCCGATTATGAGATGAGATGAGATATTTTACCGAATATTAATCTCATTCCAAAAACAATATCGTGTTATTTTTTTAATCCAGTCGACGAATATAGCGATGTTTGGTAAGCTAGCTTGTGAGTTTTTACTAATAATAATAGTAATAGCCCCTTAAGTCATAACTGACTATGGTAATGCGCCCCTGAGGTGACAGCCCTCAGCTGCTTATTTTCCTGGTGCTCCTTTCGAAGTTTTCTCTTCTGCTTGTTGTGATGTTTTGTGGTAATTGCTTGGTGCAAAATTTTCTGTCCACAGTTCGAGTTTGACCCTAATCCCCATGCACTCAATGGGGAAAGCAGACAGTGACGGGACAACACCTAATTGACTGGGGGCTGCCCAGCTTGAAGCGGGCGGTAGCTGTCCAGTGAGATCCTAGAACCTCTCCCACTGTCGGAAGTAGCCCCAGGCGCCATGCCCTATGCCAGTTGGGCAAAATGCTTATAACAGGTAACTGCTACTTCCCGTGTTTTGCCGACACCTATAGGGTGAAGCTGGCGTGTCCTCTCCAGGGCGCGAGCTTGGGCACAGTTATATGGAGATCAAGCTGTTGCCCATGCAGCATGTTCCCCCTCTCCACGCAGCTGGTAGGTCCCAAGGAACGGCAGTAGCCGATACAGTTTGGTACCAGCCACGTCGCAGGAGTTGCCAGAATAATGTCGAATCAACATTAGACTGCCTTAGGGACTCCGACTCCGGATTTATCCTTGGGGTTTACTCCCGAGGCCTTTCCCATAAATGAATATTCCCGCTAGGCAGCGGTGGTTTGAGTTCAGAGTTTTACCTTCTCTTAGATAAGCTACCAACCAAGGATCACGAGCCCTATCTGCCCGAAGCTGCTGGTTTTAAGGAGCCAGTGACTCGTCTTTGCCCATTCTCCTGTCAGTGGAAACAGTTTCGCCGGGCTCAAATTGAGCCACACATGAAGGCCGGGAGCTGGGCTTGGTTATCAGAGGCTATTTGAGGCGCGTGCCAAAGAAGTATTTATCTGCAGTGAGAGCTTATGCTCACTACAACTCCCGGCTATAATAACCTTCGGAACCGGGTTTTCACTGGGAACACGGGGAAAAAAAATAACTGTAATCGTTGGCTTATAACCGGTATATCTCAATCGACCGGTAGCCAACCCGTGTTCTAGCGGGTATGTAGTTCTTTCTAGATGGTATGTTGTTCTTTCTAGATGGTATGTTATACTTTCTAGATGGTATGTTGTACTTTCTTGATGGTATGTTGTACTTTCTATATGACATGTTGAGCTTTCTATATGGCATGTTTTACTTTCTAGAGTGTATGTTGTACTTTCTAGATGGTATATTGTACTTTCTAGGTGGTATATTTTACTTTCTGGATAATATGATGTACTTTCTGGATGTTATATTGTACTTTCTATATGGCATGTTATACTTTTTGTATGATATGTTGTACTTTCTAGATTGTATGTTGTACTTTCTAGATGGTATGCTGTATGGATGGTATGTTTTACTATCTAGAGGGTACGTTTTACTTTCTAGAGCGTATGTTGTACTTTCTAGATGGTATGATATTCTTTCTAGGTGGTATGTTGTACTTTCTAGATGGTATGTTATACTTTCTAGATGATATATTGTACTTTCTAGATGATATATTGTACTTTCTAGAGGGTATGTTGCGTACTTTCTAGAGGGTATGTAGTACTTTCTAGAAGGTATGTCGTACTTTATAGATAGTATGTAGTACTTTCTAGAATATGTGTCGTACTTTTTAAAGTGTATGTTGTAATTTCTAATGGGCATAATGTACTTTCTAGAGGATGTTGCGTACTTTCTAGAGGGTATGTCGTACTTTCTTGAGGGTATATCGTACTTTCTACAGTGTATGACGTATCCATCAACACTTTCGCTCGTTAACTACACCTGCATTGATTATTGTCTGGTTCTCTATCAGAGACGTGTGTTATCGTGTGTATTTCTTCTACACAATGATAAAAAAAAATCCTACACATCTTTGACAAACAACTCAAGTTCACCAATTACTTACATGATCAATTTTTCGTACTAGTGTGGCACTTTTTATGTCCCTGTCCCACTTAGTACGAAGACTGTTGTCACCTTTGCATGCCTCGATATACCTGAACACCGTCTCCTTGGGACACGGGTAGTATGCGTGGCCCCTGAATCTGACAAATTCAAGTACATGAAATCAATTTTAGACTTTTTAGTTGTCGTCATTAATCTGTAGAAAACAAGTATGTCTGAGATATAAGAACATACATTATTATCATCATAACCCTTTATCTCCCTGCGGAGCATAGACCTTCAGTCAGTTCGTGGTAAGCTGTGCTGTCCTGTGTCAGGTTCTTAAGCTCAACGATAATGAATCAATTAATAGAAAGGTACATACATTTCACTAGCAAAGTACAAAACTTTCACTAACAAAAGTATAAAAATTTCACTAACAAAAGTGTAAAACTTTCACTAACAAAAATATAAAAATTTCACTAACGAAAGTAAATAAATTTCACTAACGAAAGTATAAAAACTTCTCTAAGAAAGGTATAAAAATTTCACCACCAAAAGTATAAAAGTTTGACTATAAATTACACTGGTATACACACATTTTGGTGCCTTAAATTTTATAGCTGTTCTTGGGTAATTTTTGGTTGCTGATTTCAAAAATGTAATCAGATTTTTTCTATCAGCTCTAGTTTTTGAGATAACTAAGAATGACCATATTAGTAGGGCAATTGTTATGTACAATCCTAGAGTTAGGTGCTATCAGTGGCATTTTGACTTTAGTCTGCATTCATATTATATGTAATTACTGTGCATATATTACCAAAAATGTAATAAAACTTTATCACTAGCACTTGTTTAGTCAACACGCAAAAAGGATCTTTTCGAGGACTTCCTGGAATGTGATATGCCCGGACAGTCACGCTTAAGGGTCCAACAGTAATCTGCCATCATGTGGGCATCCCAAAGTCCCTGGTATCTCTCTTCCATTGTTTTTATATCTTGGTGAAATCTTTCACCTTGCTCCTCACTAAAGTCGCCAAGATTCTCCGGAAATAAATGTAAATGGTTATGGAGGTAGTGCAATTTTATGCTCATGTTGCATCCAAGTTCACAAAAACTCGACAGCATGTTTCCAACTAATTCAGAATAATTGTCTGCTTTAAAGTGACCCAGAAAGTTTTGCACAACTAAAACAAATGATGACTAGGCTGTGGACTCTGTTTTGTTCATGGAATCAATAAAATTTGGATCGTTTATTAACTTTCTAATTTGAGGTCCATCAAAAATTCCAGCTTTAAGTTTGTCTATGCTCAATTCTGGAAACTTTCTGCATAAGTAATTAAAACAGGTACCATCTTTGTTCAGTGCCTTAACAAATTGCTTCATCAAGCCAAGCTTTATATGTAATGGTGGCAGTAAAACTCTTTTTCAATCAATGAGAGGCTTATTGAAAATATTTTTTTCTCCAACTTTAAATTCATCCCTCAACGGCCACTGTTTCTTTGTCCAGTGCATATCTTTTGCCCTGCTATCCCACAAACATATAAAGCATGGATATTTGGTGAATTCCATTTGCTGGCCAAGCAAGAAGTTCATCATTTTAAGATCTACACAAACCATCCAGTTATGTTCTAAATACTTCAATTTTTCCAGAACTGTGCTTATTTGTAGCATATTCCTCCTTCATTGTAGTAGAATGAGCAATTGGAATTGAGCCATATTTGTTACCATTGTGTAAGAGAACACCCTTCAAACTTCTTTTAGAGCTGTCAATGAAAAGTCGCCACTCATCTGGTGTATAACTTACACCCATTTTGTTAACAAGACCTCCTACATTAGTACAATACACAAGGTTGTTTTCTTTACAAAAGAATGGAATAAAACCTTGCTCTCTGCTGCGATAAAATGAAACCTTTGTTTCAGCAGTCAGTATTTTTTTTTTCTTTCAATCTTGAAGCCAAAAGTTCTGAAGATTCCTTGGAGAGATATAGATCTCGGATTAAATCATTTAGTTCAAGCTGGTCGAAGCGTTGAGCATCTGAAAAATCATCTTCGAAATCACTATCACTGTCACTTGTCGTTCCACATGCCACTGCTGTCTCATCTTCTAGCAGGGAATCCGAAATCTGACTGAAAGTTGGAATTGGTATGTCATCTCCGTGTGGAACAGGTCGCCTAGCAGAATCTAAATCTGGATATTTCCACTTTTTGTGATTTTTTTCCATTAATTCCCTTAATATTCACAACACAGAAATAACAGTCATCATAGTGGTTCTTGGGTTCTCTCCAAACCACTGGAATTCCAAATTTTAAACATTTTCTTTTCCCACAAGTCGACTGTCGCAGGTGTTCAACACATGTTTTGCAAACAATATGAGGAGCCCAAGACTTGTCCTGGTCACCTAGTTTTACTTTAAAGTAAGCAAAGTATGCCTTTTTCACAAAAACAGTAATATGCTTCCTTTGTTCTTCTTTGAAAGTGTACTCTCCACAAATATAACAAAATAAATGCGGTGAAAGAAAACATGCTCTTCTTGAAGATGATGCCATTCTCTGTTAGAAGTGTAATAAAATAAGTAGCATACTAACATGCATGCAGTGGCTTAAAATCTAAAAAAGGCAATTCTGGGAAGATTCTTGGAAAACTGAAACTGAGAGTAAACAAGCAGTTTTCTTTTGTAAAGGACTAGACAGCAATAGTTTTTTTTACATAGCCTTAAATAGAAAATATTGTAATAATACAGGGTGACCCAAAAAAAAAACGGGCCCGCGCGAGCACAAAAAGTGCGCGCGCGGGCCCTTTTTTTTTGGGTCACCCTGTATTAATGAAATACAAAAATGTCTGTATCTCAAAAACTAGAGCTGCTACAGACAAGTAAATGTGATATTTGGATTGAGCAGGCCTCATTTATGTACAATCAAGAGTAAAATGTTTGGCACCCAAAAAAATTTTTTTTTGGTAGGGCTGTGTTATGAACGTTCCATCCATAAAATACTGACCAGACAGATACAGGAAATCATTTGAGAGAATTAAGGACAGAAAAAAAAACAATTTTGTGTGGCAAAGTATAACAATACATTTAATCACTGGTTAACAATCATGATAATATTATTGACGTTGTAGAAGAACAGTTGTTTTTCTTACTGTAGCTTGCTATAGTTATCAACATAATCATCATCAGTATCATCATCAGTATCATCATCATTATCATCATCGTTATCATCATACCATTTTCGCTTTCTACGAAGCATTGAGCTACCACAGCCGCAGCCCCCTCCCCCCGCCTTTTTCTTTTTCATAGGAAGCCTGTACTAAAGCATGTAAGTGTTCTTGTAAATGTTATTCATATAACTATTTGTTCTACATAATGACATTACCAGCTCCCATGCAAAAAAAAAAAGAAAGAAAACATAGTCCGATAGTGAATACTGCCGTAGGGGAGAAATGTGTTAAATATTTCCCATATATTAAGTCTAAACTTTATAAGGTGGAGTGATTGGTTCCCTTCTTCGCTGCTTTTGCCTTCCATAACTGAGAAGCGAATCAGGTGCCCACATTTTGAGTTGAGCAGCATAACGCGATCTTGTTTCGAACCATATCTCTTCTCGAAGCAAACGTATCCAGCCCCACTCACAACGCCATATCAGTCGCATCTTACGACACTATTGCTGTCCGTCTTGTTTATTTTTTCAAAAGGAACACTCTAGAAGTTCACACTAAAGTGCGTTTCACTATGTTTGCCGCTGTTTAATATTCAATATCTCTGCAACCACTTGATCGTAATTGATGGAACTTTGCAAATGACCTAATGATCGCTATGCCCCGAGGGGGACACTTTTTTTCCTCGTTAACAAACTTATGGTTTTAAATTTTCTTTATTTAAAGTATACAAAATCGACCACCTCCTAGTCCAACCGTGTACTGAGAGGGCTTACCCCTTCATATTTGTGCGCTATTTCGATTTAACATCTTGAACGCATTTCACGTCATTTTCCCAGTGTTTCAGCTCACTATCGCACTGTTTTGAACATTACATTGATCCTTCCGGTGCGTTCAGGTACCGTTCTACTGATTGTGTATTTCAGTGCATAGGCGTATCTTGCGGTATTCTAGGTCTGTAATACAATGGGTATGAAAGTAAAAATCCTTACACTGCATACAATGGCAGTGAAGATGTATAAATATTTCTGCAGAGAAGCTAAGCGTGGTAAACTGTATCGGAGTCTCCCAAATCCTGAAAAGAGAACTATTCACGCTTTGGGTTTAAGTAAACGCTCATTTCATCAATTATTCAAAGCTAATGAAATTTTCAGTTCAATCAATACCAGGACGCAAGGAAGAAAGGAAGTAGTAGATAGTTTTGACAGGGATGTGATTAGAAGAGAGATTTGTAGAATGTTCAATTCCAAAGAAACTGTGACACTAAGAAAACTGAGAATTCGGCCGAGAACACACAATGACATTGATGTGTCGAAATCAACATTATGGAGAACTGTTAGAAGCATTGGCTTTACGTTTAGGAAGTACGCTAGTGGAAGAAACGTCATCTGCGAGAAGATGCACTTAGTATCTATGAGAAGTAAATATTTACGTGAAGTACGGGAAATGCGTAATCAAGATTATGATATTGTGTATGTGGATGAAACTTGGATCAATGCTCACCACACAAAAGGAATGGCAGTTATCAGATGGAACGATTAAAAGATGTGTACCCAGTGGAAAATGACAACGTCTGATAATGGCACATGCAGGCAGCAGACATAATGGGTTAGTGAAAAATGCTGAACTTATTTTCACTTCCAATTATACGGACAACCGGGTCTATCATACCGAGATGAACGGTAACATATTTAGAGAGTGGATTGAAAATACTCTTTTTCCGTCCCTAGACAGACCATCCTGTCTGATAATGGACAACGCATCATACCACAACGCTGTGGCAGAAGAAGACAAAATCCCGACATCTTCGAGTACAAAAGGTGCTATGAAGATTTGGCTCAGAAAGGAAGACATTCCATTTAACGAGGGGTTTCTGAAACCTGAATTACTGTCCCTTGTTAAGAAATCACAAAAGACCAAGATATTCCATATAGACAAGTTGATTCAACAGCATGGTCATATGTGTTTGAGACTGCCACCTTATCATTCACATTTAAACCCAACTGAACTCGTTTGGGCAAAAGTTAAAGGACAGGTGGCAGCTGAAAATAAAACTTTCAAACTATGCAATATGAAAAAACTAACATATGCCCCCCTCTCGCAGATAGACAAAGATTATTGGTGTAAATGTGAATACCATATCTTAAAAGAGGAAAATGACTATTGGAAAAAAGATGGACTGTCGTTCGTTCAGCCGAGAATAGTCATCAATATGTTAGACTCGTCTGACTCAGAATAAGTGTGTAAATACCTTATATGTTTTATATGTTTTCTCCTCCATCTATGTGTATATGTAAACCAATTCATTTCCTTTTTATCTCCACGATTTCACTACTATTTTTAACATACACAGTACTTTCACCTCTTCATGCATCCATTCACGTTTTAGTATAAAAAGTAACATTTACAACGAATAGGGGTTATTATTCTCTCAAATATTTCGAAGAAATAAAAAAGGACCTCACGTAGTAATCAGTTAACATACCCCTCTAACATTCGAATTGTATAGACGCCTTTGCCGAAAATATGCAACTTCCGTCATTTACGGTAAATTATTTTCTTCCAGGACAAAATAATGTTTTCGTTAAAAAAAGATCAAAGGAATTAGCCGTTGCAAGAAAAGAACACTACCTGCAACATTGAATTTTATAAAAACTTTGGGACATTGAAAATATAAGACCACATGCTAAAAATCATGTTTATCAGTGCAAGGAATATGGAGATATTTGAAGTCAATCGTCGACCGATCTTTTTGAAACGCACTATAATTTATGTAAATTGTGTAGAATGTAACACTAATTTTGTCCGTCTGTGTATCTGCCTTCACTCATGATCAAATAACAATGAACACACAAATGATGTGCAGTACGAAATAGGTTTATTATGTACAGTATTTCTACACACACACACACACACACACACACACACACACACACATATATATATATATATATATATATATATATATATATATATATATATATATATATATATAAGCAGACGACAGGAAATAATTGTCATGTGTTCTGTCTGTTGCATGTGTTGATGACGGTATTCATTCTCCTGTGGTCATGTTATTCCATTATTTATTACAACGTCATTGGATCTATGTAGTCACTGATCATTGGATCTACGTAGTCACTGATCATTGGATCTATGTAGTCACTGATCATTGGATCTATGTAGTCACTGATCATTGGATCTATGTAGTCAAACTGATCATTGGATCTATGTATTCACTGATCATTGGATCTATGTAGTCACTGATCATTGGATCTATGTAGTCACTGATCATTGGATCTATGTAGTCACTGATCATTGGATCTATGTAGTCAAACTGATCATTGGATCTATGTATTCAATGATCATTGGATCTATGTAGTCACTGATCATTGGATCTATGTAGTCACTGATCATTGGATCTATGTAGTCACTGATCATTGGATCTATGTAGTCAAACTGATCATTGGATCTATGTAGTCACTGATCATTGGATCTATGTAGTCACTGATCATTGGATCTATGTAGTCAAACTGATCATTGGATCTATGTAGTCAAACTGATCATTGGATCTATGTATTCACTGATCATTGGATCTATGTAGTCACTGATCATTGGATCTATGTATTCACTGATCATTGTATCTATGTAGTCACTGATCATTGGATCTATGTAGTCACTGATCATTGGATCTATGTAGTCACTGATCATTGGATCTATGTAGTCAAACTGATCATTGGATCTATGTAGTCAAACTGATCATTGGATCTATGTAGTCAAACTGATCATTGGATCTATGTAGTCAAGCTGATCATTAGATTTATGTAGTCAAACTGATCATTGGATCTATGTAGTCAAAAGACCAATGGATCTATGTAATCACTGATCATTGGATCTATGTAGTCAAACTGATCATTGGATCTATGATGTCACTGATCATTGGATCTATGTAGTCAAACTGATCATTTGATCTATGTAGTCAAACTGATCATTGGATCTATGTAGTCAAACTGATCATTGGATCTATGTAGTCACTGATCATTGGATCTATGTAGTCACTGATCATTGGATCTATGTAGTCACTGATCATTGGATCTATGTAGTCAAACTGATCATTGGATCTATGCAGTCAAACTGATCATTGGATCTATGTAGTTAAACTGATCATTGGATCTATGTAGTCACTGATCATTGAATCTATGTAGTCACTGATCATTGGATCTATGTAGTCAAACTGATCATTGGATCTATGTAGTCAAACTGATCATTGGATCTATGTAGTCAGTGATCATTGGATCTATGTAGTCAAACTGATCATTGGATCTATGTAGTCACTGATCATTGGATCTATGTAGTCTGTAGTGAAATTGACAGAGATACAACGGTAAAATACCTCCAAGGATAACATATAAGGATTAAAAAAAAACATAATGCGTAGGCTGCTGATGTACATGATCGCCCAGACCGCGGGTCATCATCCTCCATAATAATTGACTTGCTAGACAGGAGGGGAACGGCGGATCAAAAAGGAAAAAAATATGACTGGAAAGATTGCGTGAGACTAGAAAGGCTAAGGAGACGCAATTGGGGGGGAAACGGAGAAAAGTCACGTTTCCCAAGTTGACATAAAAAGTAAGCAACTCGACAGAAGGGACCATAGATATGTTACGCCACAGTCATTTATTGGACGCTTTTGCAATACCAAGCCCTTGATTTGAATTCAGCGGCTAAAACGCAGATGTTTGGAATATTACAAAATTTAAAAAGTACTTTTTTCTTAATATTAATGTTAGGAATATAAAAATTAGCTGGCCGGATGGCCCATTCTGAGCAGTGAACTAATATGTTCTTAATTTTACAGACGGATAGATAATATTGAAGATAATGACAAAAGACAGTGTTGTTCACATCATCGACAGACTGTATTGAATCTAAAAGTGTCGCTAATTGCACAAAAAAACACGACCTCGAGACGCAGGTGTTCAAATCTACTTAGTATGGAAGAGACGGGATATTGTGGTGGCTGTGTCTAAAAATAACTTTTAACGACAAAATTTTGGAGGGGAGAGAAAGGTTGGTTCAAAAATCAAGTACATTTTTGTAGAAACGCAAGTAGAGACGGACAGACTAACAGATAAACATCCATACTTGACTGAAGCATGACTGAAATGACTTTAGTGTAGGAAATTTGAAATTCAAAAAAACCTAGGCAGTGATTGGCCACAGACAAGCATATTGTCGGCGCTTAGACGCGGATTTGGGGTCATTTCTCAATAGTTGTTCAGTGATAGACACAGATTTTAAAGTGTGGTGATTTCCATATGAAAGAAAGTGAAAGAAGTTTAGGGACGCCATACTATAGCCAGCAGCTCAGCTGAGTTTTGCTAGCAATTCTGTGTTATTTATTCATAATCTGGTAAGATTGAAATTATTTCTTTATATATTTTGAATATTGTTTCATCTTTGAGTGATTTGATACTGCCATATCGAAATCTAGCCTTACAAACAAGTAGGGATTTGCTCTAGACCCCCCGCCCAAGTCAGGGTCTAGGGACCAACAATATACATAAACTCCAGCAAGGGGTAGGCAAGACAGATCAAGTGTTGAGAATAATGAAACATATTACCTATCCTCTTTTAGGGCAGAAAACTAATAAATATCTTTCAGAATCTATAGTCTGGGAGGATCTATCTGATGTAAAACCACCATGGTAAATGTGCTGTTTGGTCAGAGAGATCTGACCTGTCTGTATGATGTGGTTGTTGTGTCAGTGTTGTGTCCAGACGTGGGTAGAGAATAGATTTTGACACATGGCCCATACTTTGATTGCAGAGCTGTGAGTTTCTGTTGTCAACAAAGCAGTGTCTATTCAGTTGGTGACTTTACTCGAGTGTATCGGTGCAGTACTTGTGACAGAGACCACCATTATTGCCCGCCAGCACGGAGAGGTGGGACCACCTGATTTCAGCACCAGAGCTACAACTACAAGATGAGTGAGCCTCTGGTCTGCTGGACATTCACCAACGCTTTGTAGTTACTAATATCCCCATAAAAATTCCCACCATTTTCTGGACACTGTGTAGTCAATATAGACAGGTGTGATGAGGCCACCCCAACAGCACAAACATTAACTATCCTCCCAAGTAGATGACTACTAGAACATTTTAATAAAACTAACTAGTATAGTACATATATATGTACACTATTGCATTTATGATATAATATTCCATGCATTTCTTTCATAATCTCTAAATCCTTTTAAGTTCTAGTCAACCTAAAAAATTGATCCAGAACAAAATAAATGTAATATAATTTTATCAAAAAATTTTACACACGTGAGTTAGTTCAGTGTATTTTAACATTTATTAATATTATTAGTCTTGTTAATTATCTGTGGGTATATCTATAACCTATTACACCACACTACATATCATAACCCTAGACACTTTACGTAGCCACATTCATTAAAAAAAATTATTGTGAGGTCGTAGTGGTAGCAAGAAAGGCCTTCTGACAATTCTCAACTACATTTTATCTCAGGAGCCTTCACAGCTGGCCTCATACAATTACATTTAGTAATATCACCATCATACAATACCATCAACACCACTACATAAATTGGGGTCTTGTCCAGGGATAATTAGCCCAACAGTAATATTAGGATCTCCTGGTGGGAGAAATAAAAGTAGGGAAATAAATTGTAAAATTCCCTTTAAAATTAAAAGTGTCCCTGCAGATAAAAGGTCGTGAATCTTCACAGCCAGTAATAATTAATTAGTTAACTGGTTAGTTAGAATTGGTTAGACTATAGTCATAAGAAGTACTTAGTGTATTTACTGGTTAGAGATTTATCTTCTATATTATTATATTGTCAAAAAAGTATGGCGGAGCTGGCAAAATTTAGATCAGCTGCTGTGCTCACCGCGAAGGAGATGGGAATGGATGGTCAAATTTTAATTCAATACGTAACGGCTGAATGTGATAAATATATTGAACGGGAAGAAAGGAGATTAGAAAAAGAGGCTGAAAGAAAATTGGAGTCTGACAGGTTGGTTGAAGAGAAGAAGTTAGAGGCTGAGACTAAGAGGCTACAAATTGAGGCAGAAGAAAAACGACAGCAAAAGGAGGCAGAAGATAGAAGGTTGCAAAGGGAGCACGAATTACGACTAAGGGAGCTGGAATTACAAGGCCAGGCTCCTGAAAATGGTGCCAGCCCTTTTGCCTCAGATGCTACGCCCAGTCTGGGAGCCTCAAACTCAGCTATGGGGTTTCATTTAGACCATTTTGTTGAAAAAGACGATGACATAGAGGGGTACCTAGGACGTTTTGAGTTATTAGCTACTACATTTGGGTTAGAGAGAGAGAGGTGGAGCTTAAAGCTATCACAGGGATTGAGAGGTACTTCTTATGAAGTATTTGCCAAAATGAACAGGGAAGACCAAGACAATTATGACATGTTAAAGCAGGCTTTGTTATTAAGGTACGAGAAGAATGGTGAATTTTATCGTAAGAAATTTAGAAATGCCAAACTGTTGTCTGGGGAGACATACCACCAATTCTCTGCTAGACTAGAAACCTATTTGGAGAAATGGACGGCTCTGGGGAAGACCCAAGATCTTAAAGAAATGATCATGATTGAGCAATTGAGAGAGTCCATGGCTCCAGACATGAGAAAATTTCTCATGGAACAAGGTGCAGAGAAGTTGGGGGAAATTTTAAATGTTGCTGAGAGGTATCAGGCAGCCCAGGCAGAGGTAAGTGGTGCTAAAAAGAAGCACATAGACAATTTTAAAGCTCCACAGCAATTTAATAAATTTGATAATAGAGAGCAGGGAAATAAAGGTAGGACAAACTTTGAGCGGCCAAGAAATGACTATCGCGACAGAAACTCACAGTTCAATGACCAAAAGTTCAATGAAAGAAAACCGTTGAACCAAGGAAAAAGATGGTGTAAATGGTGCAAGAAGGATAACCATAACACCGAATTTTGTAGAAGGAAACCTTCAAACATTGCTGCAATGAAGTCGGGGACGCAAAGATTAAAGGTTAATCCTAAGGGACAACAGGAACCTTATCACCCCCCAGTTTGTGAGGATGTTATTTGTAATGGGGTCACCATAAGGTGCCTTTATGATACAGGTTTGGATTATGATTCAGTTGTGAAGTCTAGCCTAGTGGACCCAAGTCAGTATACCACAGAAACAGTGGAAATACAAGGGGCGACTAAGGACATACCACTCATGACACTTCCCATCGCAAGGATAACGGTGAAAACTCGCTATGTGGAAGGAGAAATCAGAGCAGCAGTGATAGATGAACCAATCTACCCTCTGATATTGGGGTGTAGATACGTCTTCTTGGGGAACCCCGAGAAAACCTGTGATCATGGCGACAGTGCAGACCAGGTCACAGAAGAAGGAGGAAGAAGGTGAACCTATAAATGCTCATCCAGAGGAGATGAGGAAGGCGCAGGCTGAGGATAGGACACTCAAGCCATGTTTTAAAAAATTGCCCAAATGCCACACACCTCCGAGCAAGGGGGAATATTTCATGAAGAACAAACTATTATACAGGAAGACAGGAACTAGATCCACTGGTCACGGACAGTTAGTTCTTCCCAAGATATATAGGGCAAACTTAATAAGGAGCTTACATGTTGGAAAAGATGGTGACCATGAGAAAGTCGGTACCATCTGCCAAAAGATTGCTCGAAAATACTATTGGCCCGACGTAAATGTCGATGTTGAAAACTTTGTAGAAGCATGTGGCGTATTTCATGAGGGAACACCCACAAAGAGAAAATATGTGCAGGACCTAGAAACGCCACGGGGCAACTTTAGGCCTGAAAGGAAAACTAATTATACTCGGGTAGACAAAGTGGAATGGGAGCCCCCTTTTCACACCCAGTCTTCACTTGAATGGATTAACATGGCCACTATGCGAAGAGTACAAAGAAGAAATTTTACCCAGGATAAGATGACAATCCCTCGGTCAGACTTATATAAACTGGAAGAACAGAAAAGAGAGCGAAGATCTCTCATAAGCAATCTTAAGTGGGGAGACAAACCCCAGAGAAAAATTGGTAGTGGTCGATTTGTGAGTGATGATTCTAGGAAGAAAAGTCCTCATTATAAAGCTTCTAAGGGACGGGACCAGACGGGTTCCATGAAAAATACGTATGATAAATTAAAGATCCAGATGTAACTTTATTAAGGACCTGGACAGATGAGAAGGCGGAAGAGACTGTTACCTCATCGTATCAATACGTGAACGAACTGACCACTCGTTTGAAAGCTGGATGGAAACTGGCAAATGATAATTTGAAGCAAGCCAGGAAGAAACATGCAGCATATTTTAATAGGAAGGCAAAGGACAGGGAACTGGCAGTCGGAGAGAAGGTGCTGCTTCTACTACCCGGAAGCCAGAATAAATTACAAATTGGTTGGCAAGGTCCATATACGGTTCTAGAGAAGGTGTCTAGAACAAACTATAAAATTGACAAAAAGGGGAAGGAAAAAGTTTATCATGTAAACCTGTTAAAGAAGTATCTGGACAGACCACTCCAGGAAAGCACCCCCTTATTGACCTTGGCTATTGCAACCCAGATGCAAAAAGAACCACTCACCTCACATGAATACCCATTACATCCTTGTGAAACCGCAGCACAGGTAAAAGTCAGTAAGCACCTGACTAAAAACCAGAGGGAGAGAGTTCAACAAGTTCTGGAGGAACATACAGATGTATTAACAGATAAACCAGGCCATACAAATTTGCTACAGTATGACATGAAACTGGTAGACTCAAACCCAATCTGTATGAGAGCCTATTCTATTCCGTTCGCGAAGGAGAAGGCATTGAAGGAAGAAATAGAGTATTTGTTGAAGGAGGGGATTATTTCGCACAGTGAATCATCTTTTAGTTCTAGTGTCGTTTTGTTGAGAAAACCGTCTGGGGAACACAGACTGTGCATAGATTACAGGAAACTGAATGCTGTCACAGAAGGACAAGTGGATCCATTACCAGACACAAAACAGTTATTTGCCAGACTGAACAAGGCAAAATACTTTTCAAAAGTGGATCTTAGTAAAGGCTATTACCAGATCCCAGTGAAGCCTGAAGTGAGACCTTATTTGGCTTTTAGCACTTCGGATGGACATTATGAATTCAATATGCTACCATTCGGACTGAAAAATGCTCCGAGTGTGTTTTCAAGGATGATGCGCAAATTGTTGGATCCCCTGAATAACCCATGTATCACAAATTTCATGGATGATATTCTCGTCGCCACCGAGACATTTGAAGAACACATTGAAGCTCTGGAGATGTTGTTTGATAGACTTCGGGAGGCGAACTTAACTGCTAGGCCAACAAAATGTTGTATTGGATGCAAAGAGTTGGAATTCTTGGGACACACTGTATATCAGGGTAATATGACCCCTGATCCTAAGAACTTGGAAAAACTGCAGAGAGCACCTAGGCCACAAACAAAAAAAGACGTGCGATCATTCGTGTCGTTATGCGGATTTTATCAGAAATACATCAAAAATTTTAACGCTATTTGTGCTCCTCTGACTGATCTGACTCGCAAGGGACTTCCAGATAAAATTATTTGGACTGCACAATGTGAACTAGCGTTCCAAGAGTTAAAAGAAAAACTCACTAGCAAGCCTATTCTCAAACTGCCTGATTTGACACAGGACTTTGTCTTAAGAACCGATGCAAGTAATGTAGGACTCGGAGGGGCTTTGTTGCAAAGATCATCTTCACCTGATGGGGAACTTAAACCAGTCGCTTATGCAAGCCGCAAATTGAATAAGGCGGAACAAGGATACTCCACAAGCGAAAAAGAATGTTTAGCATTAATCTGGGCAATAAAGAAGTTTCAAATCTATCTGTATGGTAGGACTTTTGTGGTGGAGACGGACCATCAGCCTCTCGTGTTCTTGTCTCAGGCTAAGCATGAAAACGCAAGATTGCTGAGGTGGTCTTTGTTGCTTCAACCTTATCAGTTCAGTATCCAATATATCCCAGGCAAATTGAATGTCGGTGCAGATTTCCTCAGTCGGCACCCCTGTGATCAAAATTAGAGTAGTGGCAGACGTGAGGAGTAATTTTACCTATGTGTATCGCTGGTTTTGGAACTTGCCATAGGCATGTTTTCAAGTGGGGAGATGTGTAGTGAAATTGACAGAGATACAACGGTAAAATACCTCCAAGGATAACATATAAGGATAAAAAAAAAAACATAATGCGTAGGCTGCTGATGTACATGATCGCCCAGACCGCGGGTCATCATCCTCCATAATAATTGACTTGCTAGACAGGAGGGGAACGGCGGATCAAAAAGGAAAAAAATATGACTGGAAAGATTGCGTGAGACTAGAAAGGCTAAGGAGACGCAATTGGGGGGGAAACGGAGAAAAGTCACGTTTCCCAAGTTGACATAAAAAGTAAGCAACTCGACAGAAGGGACCATAGATATGTTACGCCACAGTCATTTATTGGACGCTTTTGCAATACCAAGCCCTTGATTTGAATTCAGCGGCTAAAACGCAGATGTTTGGAATATTACAAAATTTAAAAAGTACTTTTTTCTTAATATTAATGTTAGGAATATAAAAATTAGCTGGCCGGATGGCCCATTCTGAGCAGTGAACTAATATGTTCTTAATTTTACAGACGGATAGATAATATTGAAGATAATGACAAAAGACAGTGTTGTTCACATCATCGACAGACTGTATTGAATCTAAAAGTGTCGCTAATTGCACAAAAAAAACACGACCTCGAGACGCAGGTGTTCAAATCTACTTAGTATGGAAGAGACGGGATATTGTGGTGGCTGTGTCTAAAAATAACTTTTAACGACAAAATTTTGGAGGGGAGAGAAAGGTTGGTTCAAAAATCAAGTACATTTTTGTAGAAACGCAAGTAGAGACGGACAGACTAACAGATAAACATCCATACTTGACTGAAGCATGACTGAAATGACTTTAGTGTAGGAAATTTGAAATTCAAAAAAACCTAGGCAGTGATTGGCCACAGACAAGCATATTGTCGGCGCTTAGACGCGGATTTGGGGTCATTTCTCAATAGTTGTTCAGTGATAGACACAGATTTTAAAGTGTGGTGATTTCCATATGAAAGAAAGTGAAAGAAGTTTAGGGACGCCATACTATAGCCAGCAGCTCAGCTGAGTTTTGCTAGCAATTCTGTGTTATTTATTCATAATCTGGTAAGATTGAAATTATTTCTTTATATATTTTGAATATTGTTTCATGTTTGAGTGATTTGATACTGCCATATCGAAATCTAGCCTTACAAACAAGTAGGGATTTGCTCTAGACCCCCCGCCCAAGTCAGGGTCTAGGGACCAACAATATACATAAACTCCAGCAAGGGGTAGGCAAGACAGATCAAGTGTTGAGAATAATGAAACATATTACCTATCCTCTTTTAGGGCAGAAAACTAATAAATATTTTTCAGAATCTATAGTCTGGGAGGATCTATCTGATGTAAAACCACCATGGTAAATGTGCTGTTTGGTCAGAGAGATCTGACCTGTCTGTATGATGTGGTTGTTGTGTCAGTGTTGTGTCCAGACGTGGGTAGAGAATAGATTTTGACACATGGCCCATACTTTGATTGCAGAGCTGTGAGTTTCTGTTGTCAACAAAGCAGTGTCTATTCAGTTGGTGACTTTACTCGAGTGTATCGGTGCAGTACTTGTGACAGAGACCACCATTATTGCCCGCCAGCACGGAGAGGTGGGACCACCTGATTTCAGCACCAGAGCTACAACTACAAGATGAGTGAGCCTCTGGTCTGCTGGACATTCACCAACGCTTTGTAGTTACTAATATCCCCATAAAAATTCCCACCATTTTCTGGACACTGTGTAGTCAATATAGACAGGTGTGATGAGGCCACCCCAACAGCACAAACATTAACTATCCTCCCAAGTAGATGACTACTAGAACATTTTAATAAAACTAACTAGTATAGTACATATATATGTACACTATTGCATTTATGATATAATATTCCATGCATTTCTTTCATAATCTCTAAATCCTTTTAAGTTCTAGTCAACCTAAAAAATTGATCCAGAACAAAATAAATGTAATATAATTTTATCAAAAAATTTTACACACGTGAGTTAGTTCAGTGTATTTTAACATTTATTAATATTATTAGTCTTGTTAATTATCTGTGGGTATATCTATAACCTATTACACCACACTACATATCATAACCCTAGACACTTTACGTAGCCACATTCATTAAAAAAAAATTAAGTGTGAGGTCGTAGTGGTAGCAAGAAAGGCCTTCTGACAATTCTCAACTACATTTTATCTCAGGAGCCTTCACAGCTGGCCTCATACAATTACATTTAGTAATATCACCATCATACAATACCATCAACACCACTACATAGTCAAACTGATCATTGGATCTATGTATTCATACTGATCATTGGATCTATGTAGTCACTGATCATTGGATCTATGTAGTCAAACTGATCATGAGATCTATGTAATCAAACAGATCATTGGATCTATGTAGTCAAACTGGTCATTGGATCTATGTAGTCAAACTGATCATTGGATCTATGTAGTCAAACTGATCATTGGATCTATGTAGTCAAACTGATTATGACGGATGGTCAATGGTCGAATCTCCTTGGAAAAAAAAACTGAAAGGCCTGCGTGTTCTTAATATGAGTTCAGTTTCTTTTTCGTGGAGGTCTACGCGCAGTTTCCGAATTTCCAGAAAATGCACGGGGAAAGAACTGCAAAGCATGCGCGTTCTTTTAATGGATATTCAATTTAACGTTCACGGTGCAATGCATGTCTTTTATCGTATTTTTCAGTAAAGCTTACGGAATTTTTTCATTATTGGTTACAGAAGTGACCTCAATGTCGCCTATCATGGACTTTAGACAATATTGATTTGAAATAATAACTTACATCAGTTGTTCCAAAAACGTCGATCGAAAAGGAAATTTGGAAACGGAACATAAAGTTTTAATGAACACTGATGGTCACCGTGGTCTTATTCATAGTGATGACGTCATCTTGAAGTTTTTTTTTAATATTTGAAATAAAGTAACTTGCCCTCCCCCCTCCCCTTTCCGACCTCCTTTTCAGTATGGATTTTGCTTCGCGTGAGCAAAGTATCAGTAGTTGAAATTTTCCTGTGCTCACTCAAATGGCAAAAAATGTCTGAAGTTCAAACATTCCGTAGCATATCAAATCCATTTCATAAAACACTTCTCAAATATCATTGACTGTGACGCAATTTTTCCTATTCATCCATCCATTTTATCTTTCTACACTCCTCTCCATCAGTATTCATTCGGTCATTATCTTAATTTTTCGCCATCATCTACCGATAGTATGTTATCCTTGAAGGTCACACTTCGACACACCCACACGTTTTACGTTTGAACGCACATGACATGTTATCCTTTGATAGTGGACAGACGCCGACTAGCCAGATGGAACAATAAGATAAAATCAAACATTCAGTTGGCCGTTTGACGCCAGCTGTATTGTTTAGACAGTCTACTGATAGAAGCAAGAATTGATTCTGCCAAGGCTGGGATGTTTGTTAGACAAACTCGAGACGATAGTCTGGGAGTATATTTATCAGCAATGAGGTATTAAGACACCGCATTTAGATTGCATAAATATTTCCGATCAGCCTTGATGTAGACGGTCAATTAAAGATAATATTCGGGCATGACTTTGTAGAAAATGCAAGTTTCAATGTGAGCTTGACTGTAACAATCTGGACATCAGACATATCACGTAATAATTTCCGGCAGGCCTCTAAACAAGATTGTATAATTAGGACAATGAATATGATACATTGGTTCCGGTGAATGTAACATTTAGTGCAGTACCTTATATGGCCATCTCAATATTTGAGGGCGATGGGTAGGGGAGAATTTACTAAAATAAAGACTCCTTACCTTATGATTGGCGTTAAAATTTGATAATGAACTATTCTAAACTATGATTGGGTTTTACCCAAGAGAACCTCACAAGGTTACATTTTGAGTGGGGAAAATTTCAACTTTAAAACCTAGAGCGCCTTGGAGTTTTTCTACTGCATTTTTTATCTTCGTCAAGGAGACCAGAACAGAATATAATACATAGAAGATTTAATAAGTAGTGATTAGGGCCAGAATAAGTATTAGCTTGTCTGAAATTGCCATTACCATTAAACGATAAAGGCTTTTATATTCCCGACTCCTATAAATCTGCCCTGTGTTAAAATAAATAGTTGTAACATAGCAATTAATATTAGCTCATGGGGAGAGACAGCTCAGAACATTCTATCGGCAGCCTGTGCATCAAAGTCTGTATATATTATTAACCATTTTGTGGTAAGTTGTAACATGTACATTTTCCGATTTTATATTTGCATTTAGCATTGTTGTTGTGTTGTTGTTGTCGATATACCATAGCTGCTGAGCATGTCTACTTTTGGCAGCCCAATGCCATTCTTAGAAAAGTGCAGGTTTTCTGCAGTTGTTTCAAGGTTCCATATAGTGAATATATGATTGTCAGAGGTATCTGTAATAGTTTTTTGCTGGCATTTGTGAGTGATGGACACTCCATGAGGAGATATTTGGTTGTTTCATAAGGATGAAAGCAGTGTCTACACATTGGTAGGTGCTGAGGGTTGATGCGATTTAGATAGCTATTGACTCTGGCATGTCATGTTCGAAACTAAAAGATAAGACTTTGATTTCTCCTGTTGAGTCTGTTGATGTGTTGTTGTCTTTTGGGCAGGTCATTTCATTAAAGACAATTCGGCCAGTCTGCCCGTTGGCCCATCTGTTCAGCCAGATTTCCCTTTTTGTTGTTTCTGAGAATCTGTTAGACTGTTCTCATTCTGCAAGGCTTTTGTTGTTTAGAGGCTTCTGTTTTAGCAAGTCTATCAGCCGCCACATTTCCTGTTAGATCACTGTGTCCAGGGATCCATTGTAGGGTTACACTGATGGAGTAGGCTGTGATCAAGTTGTGAATCACTATTTCTATAAGAAAGATGTCTTTGTTTTCATATGGAGTCTGTTTGTGCCTCCAAAACAGACATGGAGTCACTAAAAATCACTATGTCTGAAGGCTTTTGTTCCTTAATGTCAAACTGTTGGTGTAGTAATTCAATGGCTGTCTTGATGGCCTCAGCCTCTGCTTCGTAATTTGAACAATTTTCACCACAGGAGTCGCAGAACTCCTAACAGGATCCATCCGGATACCATATGCAGACGCCATATCCTGCAAAAAAGGTGATTTTGAAAGCCGAAACATCTGTGAAAGCCTGGATTGCTGATGCTGAGTAGCTGTTTATGGTATCCAAGGCACACGTCGTCAAGACTGTGGATGGTGTTTCCTTGTTGGCCGTTTTATCTATCAGTTGTGTTTTGACAGTTGGTTGGTGGAAGTTCTCCCTAAGGGGTGGTCCAATTTGTTTTCCATTTCTCTCTCTTGTGGGAGATGATGTTTATCGTTTTCCTCTTTAGCTATGTCCAGGAGACACAGCATGTATGAATTGTTTATTGATGTTAAGTTGCATGTGGGACTGGCAACTTCATCATATAGAATAACTTGCCACATAAACTACCACTATAAGAGCTGTTGACTGCTTCGTGTGGGTGTCCACACAAGGAACCCATCAATTGCAGAGGTAACTCCAGGCTCCATAGGGAGAATGAAGCGGGTGATGATGACAACATGTATATGTATATATTTTTATGTTAACAATTTTATGCCAGATTTGTTATATATATATATATATATATATATATATATATATATATATATATATATATATATATATATATATATATATATATATATATATATATATATATATATATCTGAAAAAGATGCACTTGTCTTCTTCCGGCGCTCTTTGTTCTGTCTCGATGACCTGAGAATTTATTCTGAGGTACATCAGAAACATTCAGAGAGATATGAAATGGTGGGAAAGCGGAGGTCGCCAGATGCTTACATCAAAATACAGGATATTTATGAGAGGTATTATGTATCTATCTCTCGGTTTCTGATACTGGTTACTGCAGTTTAAAGCTGGACACCATCTATAACAAACAGGCCTAGAGGATACTCGAAGAGTCTAAATCTGAGGCGATTTCTCCTGCAACGCAAGGAACTTGCTGCTACCACGCCACTCGACTCCTGACTTGAGAAGGAACAGTCAAGACTTCGCTTGGAACCAGCAGTGACTGAACCAGAACTCACTGTCACCATATTGCAAGCTATCTACTCAATACTAGCACAGTTTACGGATTATCTTTGTTCAAACTCCACAATACTATAACATTTTCCGAGAATGATACGCAGTAATTGACATTTTTCTTGAAAAATCAATTTTATTAATTTTAACGCTGTTCATCAAATATTTCATAAATAAATCTCTTCTTATATATGTAAATATAAATCCATAGTTGGAGTCTATAAATGGACTGAATGAATTTGTTGTCTGCACCCGTATGATTCATTAAAAAATACATATAGATAGACAGAGCTATTCAGTTAATATTTTGCTGAATCACCTTCAGCTGCGGTTTCATTTAATACGAGTCAAAACATATATTTTCTCAAAGAAGTGAGCATAGAATAATAAGTTTATAGTACACTTAGATGGCTCGGTTGTTATACTTGCCATTCTTTAAATTCCTGTGAGACTCCCTAAAATAGAAGCACCAACCTTCAAGAGTAATCTAGAGCGTAGGTTGTAAAAACACATACCTTTTACTGATTTTTTGCCCTTTATTGGACCACTACTGCATAGCAGGGAAGACAACCAGAGACATAGACAATAATTTGGAATTTATTGATGCCAAGTAACATTACACAAGTTGTAAATATCTTACAACGAGTGTCAAGTAACATTACACAAGCTGTAAATATCTTCCAACGAGTGTCAAGTAACATTACACAAGCTGTAAATATCTTACAACGAGTGTCAAGTAACATTACACAAGCTGTAAATATCTTACAGCGAGTGTCAAGTAACATTACACAAGCTGTAAATATCTTACAGCGAGTGTCAAGTAACATTACACAAGCTGTAAATATCTTACAACGAGTGTCAAGTAACATTACACAAGCTGTAAATATCTTACAACGAGTGTCAAGTAACATTACACAAGCTGTAAATATCTTACAACGAGTGTCAAGTAACATTACACAAGCAATAAATATCTTACAACGAGTGTCAAGTAACATTACACAAGCTGTAAATATCTTACAACGAGTGTCAAGTAACATTACACAAGCTGTAAATATCTTACAACGAGTGTCAAGTAACATTACACAAGCTGTAAATATCTTACAACGAGTGTCAAGTAACATTACACAAGCTGTAAATATCTTACAACGATCTAAATGAATGCAAGAGAAAATGTTCATAAATGTGATATTTCAACCAATGTCTTATCATTGTCAAACATAACACTTACAAAACAAACAAACAAAACAAAACAAAAACAGAAAAGAAAATGTATTTCTTTCTAAATGTACGGTCTTAGAGAAACATACAATAATAAACAATAAAGCCTATAGAGAAACAACGTTTTCATCCAGATGTAGATTTTTCCCCATTAGCACTAATTTAAAGGGAGACTGAGCACCTATGGGTTTGCCCGGAGTGCAATGATGTCGATTATGTTTAACAATAACAATAACTAGTTTAAAGCTTTGCGGTTTGTTTGAGAGAGAAAACAACACTGTATATGTTGTTTGGTTTCCCTTCATTTATATTCACTAGCTTGCTTTGGTCCACTCATCCAATAATGTCGGGGCATCTATACTTAACACTTTATCCCCTGTCATGTCTATATTGTTATTTCTAAAGTACGTTTTTAATTCTAGCCTCTGATGATCATATTTTCTACAGTGGATCAGGTAGTGGTCTATGTCATTTTCTTCCTGACATTCTTGGCAGTGTGGTTCCTCTATCAGGAAGTATGCTGCACCGAGACGGAGACGCCACAGCTTTTTGTTCGAGGGTACCTTTAGTTATTCTCTGACTGGCACGTCCTTGTTGGTTCTTTCAGCAGTTTGAACGCATGTCTGCATTTTCTACTGTTCTTCCATGTTGTCTTCCATTCCTCGTTTATAGTTAGCTTCACGTGACTCTTGATCTCCGACCTTCCCAGTCCTGCTCTTATATTGTTTTTACTTATCCTTCCATACTTGGCGTTCTGGTCTGCCAACTCGTTACCAGCTATACCTATGTGTGCTGGAACCCACACTAGCCTCGCACTACATCCTATGTTCTCTAGTGATGTATTAATTGCAAGAATTTCTTCCTTTATGTCTGGCCGGCTACATTTACCTGGGTGTTTTAGGGCTTGTAGTGATGATAGTGAGTCTGTAAATATCGTAACAGCTTCTTGTGGGTTATCTTCGATTATTTCTAAACTTTTTAGAATTGCTACCATCTCTGCGGTAAAAATCGAAGCCCCTTCAGTTACAATGTATCTCTTCTTTATTCCCCACTGTGGTATTACTACTCCTGCACCTAGTTGCCCACAATCACCCTTGGATCCATCAGTGTAGACGGCCAGACTTTGTCTTGTAAGTTTATTTATGAACTTTCTACTTATCGTTTTGGCTTCCTTATCTTCTATGTTTTGTTTGATCTTTTCAAGAAGTAAGTAGTCTATGATTGGTTTTTTTAGTTCCCAGGGTGGTATTGTGCTTCTATACTTATTACTATTTTTAATTGTGTTTGACAGTATTTTTAATTGTGTTTGACAGTTCTTTGAACTGTATTAGATCTTCTATAGTTCTCCACCCTGTTGGATATCTTTCTTTATTTAAGGGGACGTCCCAAACACTTGGTTGGTTTTTGACAAACGCTTTATGTGCTAGGTGGGTCACTTCTTGTGCTACTTTACTCCAATAATTTAATCTTAGTTCTTTCCGTCTTAGACCAAGGGGCGGTATGCCAAGAGCTACTTCTAGTGCTTCTGCTGGTGTTGATATAAATGCACCTGTAATGGTTCTCATGGCTGCATTTTGAATTCTGTCTAGATTGGCTTTGTTAGAAGCTGCAGCGGAGTCATAGACTATGCTGGCATAATCTAGTTTCCCCCTGATGAAAGACTTGTAGAACATAAGCATTATTTTATTGCTGGCCCCCCATCCACTACCTTTTACTATCCTTAGTATATTTAGGGGTCACCTACAGCTTTCAACTAAATTGTCTATATGTTTATTCCAATTTAGTTGTTTATCTAAAGTCATGCCCAGAAATCTAGTTGTTGAGGAGGTACATATTTTCTGTCCTTTAATGGTTATATTGATTTTGTTATTTTTTTTTTAAATTTCCTTTGCTGAATATCATATCTACTGTTCTGTTTACATTAATTTGGAAACCCCAACTTTTCATCCACTCTGAATCTTTGTCTATTTGTTTTTGAAGTTTTTGGTAAACATGGTCTAAGTTTTTTCCAGATCGCCAAATGGCACAGTCATCTGCAAATTGTGATAATGCATTCTTAATGTCGTTAAATTCATCTTCTAAATCATTTACAGCTATAGTGAAAATTGAAGGTGAAATCCCTGATCCCTGAGGAATCCCATTCTGTTGTTCATATATTTATGACTTATCATTGTTCACCTGTACAGCAAAATACCTGTCCTGTAAAATGTTTTCTAGATACTTATAGTTTTACCAGTAATGTCAATCTTTTTCATTTTGTAAAAAGCTCCATCTCTCCAGCATTCATCATATGCCCTAGCGACATCCAAAAAGACTGCCACTGTTTTCTCTTTCCTCTTGAACCCTAGCTTTACATCGTGTTCTAATCTTACAAGCTGGTCTATTGTACTTCTGTCTGCTCTAAACCCTGACTGGTGTGGGCTATATAACTGATTTTTTCCAGGTATAATGTAACTCTTTTGTTAACAACAGTTTCCAGTATTTTGCCTAGTTGTGATGTTAAGGAGATAGGCCTATATGAACTTACATCATGGGCTTCCTTATTGGGTTTTAGGATGGGTACTATCATAGCTACTTTCCATGCTTTTGGTATCTTTCCTAAGCTCCAGATTTTGTAATAAAGGGAAGTTATTTTGTTTATAGTTTTTTTTTTTTTGTTACTTTCTTAAGGATTTCGTAACTAAGTATATCATGCCCTGAGGCAGTATTAGATTTCTGTTTTATTGCACTAGTTACTTCTTCTTCTGGTTCCAAAGGTTGTTATTGCCGGGAGTTGTAGTGAGGATAAGCTCTCACTGCAGATAAAATACTTCTATGGCACGCGCCTCAAACAGCCTCTGACAACCAAGTCCAGCTCCCGGCCTTCATGTGTGGCTCAATTTGAGCCCGGCGGAACTGTTTCTACTGACGGGAGAAGGGGCAAAGGCGAGCGACTGGCGCCTTAAAACCAGCAGCTTCGGGCAGATAGGGCTCGTTATCCTTGGTTGGTAGCTTATCTAAGAGAAGGAACTCTGAATTCAAACCACCGCTGCCTTGCGGGAATATCCATTTATGGAATTGGGTTCGGGAGTAAACCCTGAGGATAAATCTGGAGTCGGAGTCCCTAAGGCAGTCTAATGTCGATTTGACATTATTCTGGCAACTCCTGCGACATGGCTGGTACCAAACTGTATCGGCTACTGCCGTTCCTTCGGATCTACCGGCTGTGTGGAGAGGGGGAACATGCTGCATGGGCAACAGCTTGATCTCCATATAACTGTGCCCAAGCTCGCGCCCTGGAGAGGACACTCCAGCTTCACCCTGTAGGTGTCGGCAAAACACGGGAAGTAGCAGTTACCGGTTATAAGCATTTTGCCCAATTGGCGTAGGGCATGGCGCCAGGGGCTACTTCCGACAGTGGGAGAGGTTCCAGGATCTCACTGGACAGCTACCGCCCGCTTCAAGCTGGGCAGCCCCAAGTCAATAAGGTGTTGTCCCGCCACTGTCTGCTTTCCCCATTGGGTGCATGGGGATTAGGGTCAAACCCGAACTGTGGACAGAAAATTTTGCACCAAGCAATTATCGAAAAAATAGAAATAAGCAAACTCTCAGATTGGGATGCTGGAACGTCCGGACTATGTTGACTGGACTATCCGAAAACCTACAGGATGTAAACGATGTAAGGAAGACAGCCATAATTAATGATGAGCTTAAACGACTTCAGGTGGATATAGCTGCACTTCAGGAAACGCGCCTGGCGGGCTCTGGAACGGTGAGCGAGAAGGACTACACATTTTATTGGCAAGGGAAAGATCTTAATTCACTGCGACCTTCGAGAAAGTGCTCAGTAGCCCTCAGCATGGTGATACTATTACAGAGAACTGGGAACATCTACGGAACACCATTCAAAGTACTGCACTTGCCACCTTTGGTAAGAAAACAGCAAAGTCAAATGACTGGTTTGATGCTTCATCAGATGTGATGGCACCTGTCATTGAAGCTAAGCGCAGTGCTATGAATGAATACAAACGTTCACCGAGTGCCAGAACCCTACAGATCCTGAGGGCTACGAGAAGCAAAGTTCAACAAACTGCTCGACGCTGTGCAAATGACTACTGGCTCCAGCTCAGTGAGAGCATCCAGATCGCAGCGCAAACAGGCAACATTAGACAAATGTATGACGGTATAAAGAAAGCACTTGGCCCCCATAAAAGTAAGACGGCACCGCTAAAAACCATCAGCGGAGAGAAGCTAACCGATAAGGGTAAGCAGATGGAGAGGTGGGTCGAGCACTACTCTGAGCTTTACGCTAGAGACAATACCGTTACGCCTGCAGCCCTTGATGGTGTCAACAGTCTGCCAACTATGGAGGAGCTGGATGCCGAACCAACATTAGAGGAACTCAGCAAGGCCATTGATAGCTTGGCCTCTGGCAAAGCACCAGGCAGTGATGGGATTCCTCCTGATTTAATCAAATGCTGTAAGAGCACGCTATTACATCCGCTGCATAGGATGCTGTGCCAGTGCTGGGAAGAGACAACTATTCCTCAAGACATGCGAGATGCCAAGATTGTAACACTGTATAAAAATAAAGGAGACAGAAGTGATTGCAATAACTACAGAGGCATCTCTCTTCTTAGTATTGTTGGTAAGGTTTTTGCCAAAGTCATCTTAATGCGACTACACAAGTTAGCTGAGCGCATATATCCAGAGTCACAGTGTGGATTCCGAGCTGGCAGATCAACAACAGACATGATCTTCTCTCTCCGCCAGCTTCAGGAAAAATCAAGAGAGCAGAAAAGACCATTATATATCGCCTTTATAGACCTCACAAAAGCATTCGACCTGGTTAGTAGGGATGGACTCTTTAAAATCCTCCTGAAAATAGGCTGCCCTTCTAAAATGCTGGAAATGATAAAGTCATTCCATGACGGCATGAAGGGAACAGTCCAATATGCTGGAAGCACGTCACAGCCCTTTGATATACGAAGTGGCGTTAAACAAGGCTGTGTTCTGGCTCCGACCCTCTTCGGAATCTTCTTTGCCTTACTCTTGAAACATGCATTCAGAGATGCAACTGAAGGAATATGCCTTCACACTAGGTCAGATGGCCGTCTGTTTAATCTTTCAAGGCTGAAGGCAAAAACAAAAATCAGAAGGGTCACTATAAGAGACTTGTTGTTCGCTGATGATGCTGCAGTCGTCACTCAAAGCCAACAGGAGCTTCAGAGCTTGATGAATCGCTTCACTAAAGCATGCAAGGACTTTGGCCTCACAATAAGTCTAAAGAAAACGAATGTGCTGAGTCAGGATGTGGGTGCTGCACCAGTTATCACTATCGATAACTATGAATTGGCAGTGGTGCACCACTTCACATACCTAGGGTCTACCATCAATGACAAACTCTCACTGGATACAGAAATCGACAGCCGCATTGGCAAAGCTGCAGCTACCTTTGCCCGCCTCACATCGCGTGTTTGGGGAAACTCTAAACTCACAATGAAGACCAAAGCTGCGGTATATAATGCCTGCGTCACCAGCACACTCCTATATGGCAGCGAGACCTGGACGACCTATGCTAAGCAAGAAAGAAGGCTCAATACCTTCCATTTGCGGTGTCTACGCCGCATCCTCGGCATCTCGTGGAAAGATAAAGTGACAAATGTCGAGGTGTTGTCACGTGCTGGCCTTCAAAGTATGTATACGCTTCTTAGACAGCGCAGACTTCGCTGGCTTGGCCATGTTCGCCGCATGGATGATGGTCGCATCCCAAAAGATATCTTCTACGGACAATTAGCAGAGGGCAAGAGAACAGTTGGGCGACCACAGCTGAGGTTCAAAGATGTGTGCAAGAGAGATATGAGGGCACTGGACATGGATCCAGCAACATGGGAGGATAAAGCTGTCGATCGCACTAAGTGGCGATGCTATTTACGGCGCCACCTCAGATTGGGCGAAGAGAGGCTCACACAAGAAGCAGAGGTGAGGAGAAAACGTCGAAAGGAGCACCAGGAAAATAAGCAGCTGAGGGCTGTCACCTCAGGGGCGCATTCCCATAGTCAGTTATGACTGAAGGGGCTATTATTATTATTATTATTATACTTCTTCTTCTGTTATATCAGCATCTAAATAGTTTGTTTCATCTATCTGGTAGTTCCTTTAAAAACTGTATCCTAAGTCTTTCTCTTCTCTCATTTTCTTCCTGTCCAAGACTACTTTTTGCACTGACTTTATAGAAATACTCAGCAAGGGCATTAGCTTTTTCTTTATCTGTTTCTGCTCTCTTTGGAAGTTTGATTGTTGGCATTATTGTTTTCTTATTGTTCCCTTTGATTGCCTTAAGTTTTTTCCATACTTCTTTAATTTGTGTGCTAGGACTAAGTGATTGACAAAACTCTTTCCAGTTGGTTTCTTTGGCTTTGAATATTATTCTGTTAGATTTATTCCTAATATGTTTATACTCATCATAGTTTTCTTCTGTTCTGTTATTTCTATATTTTTGTAAGGCCCTTTTTCTTCTCTCATGAATTTCTGCACAGCTTTTATTCCACCAGGCAACTGGTTCTTTATTCCACTGAGTTTTTTGTCTCTTATTAATATTATTTATTGGTTTATGGTGTTGTGGCATATTTTTTTTGTATATATTTTATTGCTTTTTTAAGAATTTCATTGGTCAGTGTTTCTGCCCACAAGTCACTATCATCTCATTCCACACAGAGACGCACATCCACACAAAGCGGTTTGGGAGTCTTGAAGAACTTTCAACCACAGCAACATACATCCAGAGAACCGGACATTACTAAACAACAGCGAACGAGAAGAAGAAGATCTCATTCCATGTCTTTATATTCCATCACCTCCAGCTCTGATTGGAGGGCTTCCCAGTTTGCTTTTTTATAGTTGAAAGTCGTTTCTCTGGTCCTGGGTTTAGAATGATGTTTTCATGCATGGTTATTACAATGGGCAGATGATCTGAGTTTGTGTCTTTTATTTGAGATAGGTCTTAGAAAATAGTGGTCCCGTTAGAGTGAAGAATGATGGTGAAGGCTCTATGATAGAAAGGGGTAAGAAATAGATAGTTGATTCACAAGGGTGCTGAAAAGAGTAAGGACAGTCTCTGAGATCGGGTAATTTCTCCGATCTGCCTATCTTACGACAACTTTTGTTTATCTGTAGACTCCTAAACCTCTCCTGACTAAACAATTTTTGCCAATTACTCAACACTCATGTACACACACCAATTTGGTGTTTCAAACACACATACGTGAATACAAACTACATATAATATATATGGGGTAATGGGTCGGCCAACACAGTAATATCAGTTTTATGGTGTTTATTATCATTAAACCAAAATCACAACATTTAGCATGGTACCGTCAAAAATCATAGTTACAGAAAAAAAATACAAATGACAAGGTGAAGGATGGGGGGGGGGGGGGGGGTTTGAGGAGTAGTATCCCAATATGCCCTTCCCGCTTGTATAGACAAAGAAAACCCAGTCCACAGACAAGTGGTTATCAGAAAGAGATAATTTAACCCAAAAATAGATTAATTATTCTAATAGGGGGTTTTACAATATTTGGTATGGGGTGTAGGAACAGAGTCCTAGTGTTCTCCAAGTTATCCCTTGACTAAGCAGATTAAGGGAGGGGAAATAAGCAAAGGTAAGCAATCCCGCTTAAAGAGAACGATACAATGAATACAGTATAAGGATATTTACCAAGCAAAGAGAATTATAAGTTTAGCTAATATCTCTCATTCATTCATGCACACTAGCGATGGCCATCACACATTTTCTCACACTTACCGCTCGGTGAATCAGGCACTCCATAGAATAACACAAACAGCAATTAAATTACTCAATAAACTGTCTGAGTCTCTTTCTTCGTTTTCCAGCCCCAGACTAGCGGGTTTGGCGTTTAGCAAATTTTTCCGTAATCGCTGGAAAGTGAAGCATTAGTGTTCCTTTTTGATTATCTAAAAAGTTTATATGGGATGGCACTGGCACAGGTAAAGTTATGAGAAGGTAGTGGTCTCTTGGATTTTCACCGCTGGTGGTGTAAAACTTCATATAGCGTGATGACAAGACTGAACAGCGAGGTATGGTTTTTCTCTTCGGGGGTTTTAATCTAGTGAAAACTACATTACTGTCAATGTTCATAAATGATATACTCTTTTCCACAGCAGAACAGTAAAATTTAAATATTTCGCTCTGGCAATTGTTCTTCTCCAGTTAATCTTTACAGACTATATTGATTTAGTATTTAAATGTTCTTGGGTGGCTTTATAGAGAGCGAGACCGCACCGGGTCGCCACAAGATTATATTTAAATGTTCAAAAATTCTGGATGTTGAAGAACCGAGTCTGGAGGACTCTATAATTGCTGGGACGCAAAGATGTATGATCATTCTATGTGAAAAAAAAAGAAAACATGTAATCAATACACTCAATACTAATCATATTCTGACGCGCGATAATTTAACAGTTAAGACTATTAAATACACTCGCGTATTCAATTATATATATTTAAGAAAACTCTCCGCGAGTCTGATAGCTAAAAACACACGCATATATATATATATATATATATATATATATATATATATATGTGTGTGTGTATATATATATATATATATATATATATATATATATATATATATATATATATATATATATATATATATTGTAACTGTCTTTTTCTCTTGTTGAGGTGATCACTGGCCCAAGACAGTATACATGTTGTTAGGTGTGTAGTGCGAGCGTATGATGAACTGAGTGTGGGTGCGAATGAAGGCGCGAATGTGTTTAGGCTCGTATATATATATAGACCCTGCAACCCATACACTCACATGCAGTAGTCAAGGATGCTTGGACACTGCAGGCACGTTTCAAAACATTTATTGACGAGAACACACATGGTATCAACAGGAACAGTCAGTGTAACAAGGTCATGCTGACCGGAAATCGATAGGTATACATTAGGCATTCAACAAGCTGGTAAACATTTGAATATTCGTGCATGGTCAATAATAATGTTATTCAATGACAGTTCAAAAATGCCGCCTGATCTCTCTGACTAAACGCGTCAGATACCTTAATCACCTTGACACATAGGTACAACTTGGCATTCCCCGCCAATTGCACATTATCAGGCTGTAGTATAATAGCCGAAAACACAGGCCTCGTTCTGACGTCGGCCGTGTACTGCTGATAAGCAGGTTACCATCAACCCTGCAGTAATGCATATGTGGACATAAATATGCCGCCAATCTGCGGCTCCCACAATATATCTTCGTCACTGGATTTCTGGATGGTATGAAGACTAATAGTCTTGGATGGCTACCTTGAGCACAACATATATGTTCTGTAATGGAGGACCGGTGAGTTGCAGTTCACAGACTAGGTAATCTTCTAACATGTTCTGCCACCGAAAGCGTAATAATGGAAAAAGTCGGTATTACCTGTAACCGAGTCCACAGAACCTAACAAGGAACTCTGCTGTCATTCCAACGCACAGAGATTCACTGGGGAAAACTGCCATCGCAGTAACTTCGAAGATTCTCCCCGAAAAACACAATGGACCCTTGGTCCCTTCAGAAATTCCAGGACACTTCACGGCTTGCCGGAAGTCTAACTCAACTCCCGCTTAAAAAAAACCCTGCCTATGGACATACGCCAGAACTGTCTACCTTTGACCCTAAAGGTCAAACACAATGAATTAATAAACAAGGGAAGACAACCCCTAATCAACCTGACATCGCAGGTAAAGACACAATTATTCTTATGATAAAAACATAAGCAAATAACTTGACAGATGACTCCGTCAAAAATGACAGCAACATATTACTACAACCCCCCTGTAAAAAAAAATGAAATTTTTTTTTTTAATATGTTTATGAGCAAGATAGCACAAGTATCACTTATGTGCTCATGAAAAAAATGAACCTAATATCAGGTACAATAGACGCATAAACAAAGCGTCTGAAGAGGATACAAATCATCTCCCAACATAGGAGGAAATATTTCCTTTAAGCCAAACAAACTAAGGGGTACCATTAAAGAAACCTAAGTTGCTGGCAATACCAATCATATATCAAACATTACTAAATACTATAATTATAGCAATATACAAATGTCATGAATTACAATGCTATATTAGCAACATATCACTGATGGATGGACAAAATGAAATTTGTTAAATTATCTAAACATCATCCAAATACATTTGTATTACAACATATTAGGATATTAAGGACAGATCTAAGTCCGAAAGTGTATCAGGAAAAACTAGGACACAAGATTTAACTGGAATCATGTGGGCATCTGGACAATATGTCCGCCATCACATTATCCGAACCACGGATAGCTCGCACCGTGAAATGGAAAGGCTGAAGAGCAATAGCATAACGAGTAGATCTCGAGCTCTTCAAATCCTTACTTTGCATAGCCGTAAGAGCTTTTTGGTCGGTTTCCATAAAGAAATGCGCGCCCAGAAGGAACCTTTGTAGCTTAAGAATGGACCAAACCATAGCCAACAATTCACGGTCTAAAACCGAGTAATTCCTTTCTGCCGCATTTAGCTTTCTAGAAATATACATTACAGGATGCAGAGTTCCTGAATATTCCTGCATTAGTGCCGCTCCAATCCCAGTGGAAGAGGCATCACTACGAAGAACAAAAGTCTTATCAATCGTTGGTAGTCTTAAGATAGGATGAGATGAGAACAAATTCTTAACCTGATCCAATGAAGATTGGCATTCCTGGGACCAACGCACCATATTAGGAGAACCTTTTTTCAATAACGATGAAAGTGGTGCCATAATGGAGGACAGATTCTCAATGAATCTTCCATAGAATTGTATCAATCCCAAGAGACTACGCACTTGCTTTTTTGTCTTCGGAACCGAGATATTTAATATCTTCGAAATGTTTTGGTCCTCTGTCTTCAACAGACCATGACCAACTCGATGACCTAGGAAGGAAATTTCACTAAACCCAACAAAAGCTTTAGAGGGTTTTGCAGTCAAACTATGCTCACGTAGAGTAGATAGCAATTCCTTTAGACCCAAATAGTGTTCTTCCCAAGTATCGCTGAAAAGACAGATGTCGTCTAAATATGCGATGACATCTGCACGATCTGATAGAATTCGTCGCATCATGCGCACGAAAGTCGCTGGGGCGTTCATAAGCCCGAAAGGCATAAAATTCCATTGAAACAGACCCCTAGGTGTCGAAAAAGCAGTGAGAGGTTTGGCGTGTTCCGTCAGTGGGACTTGCCAATAACCTTTCGACAAGTCTAGTTTAGTAAAGAATTTAGCTTTAGAAAGTCTAATAAGTAGATCATCTAATAATGGCATAGGTTCAGCATCGAACTTCGTAACTTGATTTAATTTGCGATAGTCAACGCAAAGACGTATGTTATTGTCTTTCTTTCGAACAATAACTATCGACGAAGAATAAGCTGAAGTGGATGGATCAATTATTTGCAGTTGAATCATTTCATCCAATTCTTTCTCGACTTGTGCTTGAAAATGAATAGGTATTGGGTATGGTCTTACTCTGATCGGATTACGATCAGTAAGTATGATGTCATGTTCTATGACATCTGTGTGTCCAGGAATGTCGGTAAGGACATCCTGATATGATTGTAGCGTAGAGGATACTTGACGTTGCTCCTCAAAAGACAAGTTCGAAGAGATTGTAACGTCCCTCCACGATTCCGTTGAATTCAGTGGAATCGCTGGAAGAGGTAAGTTAACGTCAGAAAAAATAGTTTCCTCATCCTGTATAACGGACAGGGATGAGATGTGACCATGTTGGACTGGAGAGTCGTCCATCGCCTGGAAAATAGGCTGCAAATAGTCTGGAGGTTCAATAAACTCTGTTAGCATATTTATATGGAAGGTTTTATGTCTTCCATCCACATCGACAATATAGTCGACATCTGAAATTTTGGAGACTATAGTGTATGGACCTTTCCATGAAATGAGAAGTCTATTCTCTCTTGAGGGAAGTAAGACATATGCTTTGTCTCCACGACAAAGTTGACGTAGGCGTCTTTTCTTGTTAGCAAATCGCCTAGCTTTTTCTTTCGCAAATTCGGAAGATGAAGTTGCTAACCTGCACGATTCGATAATCTTTTCTCTAAGAGCAATGACATATTCATATGACGATTGTGTATCATTGTCAATATTATCAGAAGTTATCAAATCGTGTAACAAGGACATCGGACCGCGCGGTTGCGCACCAAAGACAAGTTCGAAAGGAGAAAACCCTGTATGCTCGTTGGGAACTTCTCTATAGGCAAACAGGACTGCAGGTAAAACCCTGTCCCAATCTTCAGGATGATCCTCCGTTATCTTGCCAAGTAAGTTCTTTAGTGTCCTGTTAAGGCGTTCTACCAATCCATTGGACATTGGATGATAAATACTACTGAGAGACCTTTTAATGTCCAGCGTAGCCATTACCTGAGACATAACGTCCGAAATTAACTGAGTGCCGTGGTCCGACAGTATTTCTCCGGGGAATCCCAGACGAGAAAATATGAGCCAAAGAGCATCAGCGATATCGACAGTTGATATGCTCTTCAGAGGAATAGCCTCTGGCCAACGCGTGCACATGTCCACGCAAGTGAGGATAAATTGGTGTCCTCTGGCTGACTTAATCTTGAACGGACCAATGATGTCTATAGCCATTTTCTGAAACGGCCGAATCGGAATATCTGCAGCCTGAATAGGAGCAGCATGTCTCGGACCTCTAGACTTGACCTCTTGACAAATTTTGCAAGATCGGCAATAAATTCGGATGTCTTTATTCACGAATGGCCAAAAGAAGGACGCAAGGACTCTAGTTTTAGTTCTGGAAAACCCCATGTGTCCAGCACACTGAGAATCGTGTGCATGCTGAAGAATTAAGGCTCTCATACACTTAGGCACAAGAATTTGCGAGTGCATAGACTTGTCCGAGTGTTGTATCATCCGTACCAATATACCATTCTTCATAGTAATATACGATTTGTTATTAGTATTTTGATTGGGACCCCCTTTCTTTGCAAGAAGGAAGAATTTCTTCAAAGAAGGATCCTCTTCTTGACGTTTAACAAACGAGTCATGGGAAATCACCAAGTGCTCGTCTTGGCTATCAACTTCATTACTATTATCCGATAAAGTTGGGGGATTAAGAGCTTGAGCTCTTGTCACCACTGCATTGACCGTTTGAATGTTTTTTTCCTCCCAACTAGAAATTTGTTGCGGGGTGCATTCCTTAACCCCATGAATACGACCGATTATAAGATCCGCAATAGGATTAGGAAGAAGACATGCATGGACATCTCCTGTGAAGAAGGGAGTGTCAATCCTAATAATAGCAGTAGGATAACTTTCCATAGTACCACCAAATGTAACACATTTGATTGTTTTTCCAGTGGCACAGCAAGGATCTATCAGAGACTCCCTAACCCCGACGGTAGTACATCCCGAATCGAAAAGTACTGAGACTAGCCTATCATTTATTAGACCTTTATGTAAGATGAGAGATCCTCTCCCATCATGCGCAACTGTAGCAGGTAGAGCAGGAAGAGGGTGACCACAACTTAGAGTAGATACAGTCGATGAGTCGAACAATGTTAAGCATTGGGGGCATTCAGTTGCTCTCCTAAAATCGAAAGCACAACCAGTGATAGCCCTAGAGTTACCACTATCATTTACTGTATTACAGGCTCCATCAAACTCTTGTTGTGCAGAGTTTGCCTGTTGGAAAGGTCTTTTTTTGTTAAATCTAGGTCTGCCTCGATTATCATTTCCCCTGTAATTATTTCGACTATCATTTCCCCTGTAATTGTTATCATATTGCCTATTGTAATCATCATTCCGGTTTGAATCCCGGTTTCTAAATTCACCATCGTCATAATCTTGACGTCGAGAATGATTACCTCGAAAGTTCGAATAGTTATTATTTGGATAGCCTTTGCGAAAGTGTCTCAAATTATTACCACTAAAATTACGAGAACTACCATCTTGTCTCCAATTCATAGACGAAGAACCATCATGTGTTGGATTACTCCGCTTCTGAGTGTAATTCTGATTACTTCCCCTATTCCAGTTTTGTTGAGCACCCTGAAATTTTTTTTTGAAATTAGGGCCATATGGTGTTGCCGAAGCAGCTGGCAACCCTTCTTTCACTTTAGAATTGCTAACTGTAGCATGGGGATGCGCGGTGGCATACTGACAACAGTATTCCTCCATATCTTTTAAGTTTTTAGGCTTACGCTCATGAAGGAATGCAAGAAAAGAATCATTAACAGATGACAAAACCTTATCTCGCAATAATAAGTCCATTAGACCTTCATATGTTTTCTCAGTCTGAGACAACTCAACCCATCGTGTAAATGTACGACGTATTTTTGTAACAAAATCAGAGAAATCTACTCCATTTTCTGGCAACATTGTCCTAAAACGAAGACGATAGTCTTCTTCTTTTAGTTGGTATTTTTTTAGCATTGCTGCTCTGACAACATCATAATTAGTCCTGTCATGTTCGTCTATTGTCATAAGAGTAGTCACTGTGTCACCTGTAAAAAATTCCATCAGTTGTTCAACATATTTTTCTTTTGTTATGTTATGCGTATCGCATAAAAATTGGAATCTATCTAGATAATCTGCTACGTCATCCTTTAAAGGATTGAAATGAGGTAGTTTGATCCTACTTACAAACTCCTTTGTCGTACTCGAAGTTGTTTGATGAGCACCTGGACTCGCCAATTTCAATTTCTCTAACTCCAAAGTTGCGAGTCTTTCATCAAGTTCCATTTTCTGTTTTCTTTCCTCATGTTCCATTTTTCTAATTTCAGCCTCAGCAGCAGCTTGAAGTTGGAGTTTTTTCTCCTCAGCAGCAGCTTGAGCTTTCCTCTCCTCTGCAGCAGCTTGAAGTTTTTTGTCTTCCATTTCCATCTGGAATTTTCTTTCATCAGCTTGAGCTTTTCTCTCCTCAGCAGCAGCTTGAGCTTTTCTCTCCTCAGCAGCAGCTTCTCTTTGATACCTTTTCTCTTCAAGTTCTAATCTTCTATTCTCAGCATCTAGTTTCTTTAGTTCAGCTTCTGCTCTCCTTTGTTCAGCTTCTGCTTTCAATTTAATTTCCTCTTTTTGTTTCTTTTCTTCTGACTTCAATGCAATGGCAAATTGAGCAGATGAATATTCTTTCAATTCTTTACCAGACTTACCAAGGGTTAACCCTTGCTGGATGAAGAAATCCAATGTAGACATTCTGTCTAATGAGATCAGTAACCTGAAAAAATTCAACAATTACCTTATCCCACTTCAATGGGAGACAAGTCTGAAATGCTAGACTTGTATACTCACTTCACTTTATTTCACTCTCTTAGTCTTAGACAAAGACCTTGTATGGTCCTCTTGTTTATAATGTAACAAAAAATCACTTGAGTACCTGTGGAAAATAATTCCTTTATATCCCACTCACTATGGGCACAAGTCTTTTTTATAAAGAACTTGAATATGTATTTCACCTTGTCTCAATCTTTGTGGATAACAAGTCTTTTATCAAAGAACTTGTATAAATATCTTATATAATAATATTTTATTAACAATCTCTATATGAAGAGTGTACCTTATCAATAATAATAATACATGACCAAGTGTATGTATGTAGACTGTGTATGACAATAATGTAGTACAATCATAAATACAAAGACAAAAATACAGAACAATGACCGAAAACGTTCGCGGAAGTCAAATAAACAATACAGCAAAAAGTAAAAAAAAAATGTTACACAAATGTGTAATGATAACCGCGAAAAATAAACAAGACAAATGGCAACACTGTTATAAACAAAAAGGTGTAAAGAAATAAACAAAAGAAAAGAAAGACCTACAGATACAAACAAATGAAATCAAAACTGAAAAACAGAAAAAAATATTACAAAAACAACGATAAGTACAGTTTCAGCACAGCTAAACGTAAATAGCAACGATTGTCGCTAGCAAATTCCAATTAAGGAAATTTGCAGTCCCTAACAACACGCTCTCAATAGATATCCTCTATTACGTGGCATTTATCTAAAGGAGTCACCTTTACCCAACCAGCCCGCAAAAGAACACAAGAAAAAAATACACAACAATAGTACAATTAACATAAATAGCAATCAATTCAATGTGTTGCAAAATAAAGCTTAGTCACACATGATATTACAGTAACTAACTTGCTCCTTGCGAACACAGAAACAAAATGTCAAGCGCGCACTGAATGTCAAATCCACTGTAGCATAAAGTGGTATTCACGAACAAAAGTTACTATGACCTTCTCGACTTAGGACTTGCACATTTAATGTTTACAATTTCCACGTACTGTTTACAAACACTTGACCTCTAACAATGTAACTTGAATGCTCGGACATAGAAAAGTCTGTTGTTGACTGCAACGTGTAACAACCAGCAGTACTGTTCACAATAGGGACTCGCCTTCTATGCAGCTATGGTCCACGTAGCAAACGCCTCGATGCCAACTTCAGTATTTGTCCTGTTGTTGTTCAAGCACCATTATAACATAAATGCTAGCACTGTTTATCTGGGTCAACAGTTGATGACCTATTTCTGTCCTGTTGTAGCCAAAACTTGCAAGTTTAGAATTAGCGATGTGTGTTACAGCTGTCCAGTGTGTAGCTTAGACCCACAGATCAGAAATGTAATGTGTACTTGTCCTTCTCACGCAATTAGCCCCATGAAATGTAAATTTCTGGACCACATTAATGTCATCAATAATGTTAATTGCTTGCTCTGTCCACCAGAAATGTATCAGAAGAGCCCACGTAATTGGCCACCAGAAATGTAACTGTCTTTTTCTCTTGTTGAGGTGATCACTGGCCCAAAACAGTATACATGTTGTTAGGTGTGTAGTGCGAGCGTATGATGAACTGAGTGTGGGTGCGAATGAAGGCGCGAATGTGTTTAGGCTCGTATATATATAGACCCTGCAACCCATACACTCACATGCAGTAGTCAAGGATGCTTGGACACTGCAGGCACGTTTCAAAATATTTATTGACGAGAACACACATGGTATCAACAGGAACAGTCAGTGTAACAAGGTCATGCTGACCGGAAATCGATAGGTATACATTAGGCATTCAACAAGCTGGTAAACATTTGAATATTCGTGCATGGTCAATAATAATGTTATTCAATGACAGTTCAAAAATGCCGCCTGATCTCTCTGACTAAACGCGTCAGATACCTTAATCACCTTACCACATAGGTACAACTTGGCATTCCCCGCCAATTGCACATTATCAGGCTGTAGTATAATAGCCGAAAACACAGGCCTCGTTCTGACGTCGGCCGTGTACTGCTGATAAGCAGGTTACCATCAACCCTGCAGTAATGTGTATGTGGACATAAATATGCCGCCAATCTGCGGCTCCCACAATATATCTTCGTCACTGGATTTCTGGATGGTATGAAGACTAATAGTCTTGGATGGCTACCTTGAGCACAACATATATGTTCTGTAATGGAGGACCGGTGAGTTGCAGATCACAGACTAGGTAATCTTCTAACATGTTCTGCCACCGAAAGCGTAATAATGGAAAAAGTCGGTATTACCTGTAACCGAGTCCACAGAACCTAACAAGGAACTCTGCTGTCATTCCAACGCACAGAGATTCACTGGGGAAAACTGCCATCGCAGTCACTTCGAAGATTCTCCCCGAAAAACACAATGGACCCTTGGTCCCTTCAGAAATTCCAGGACACTTCACGGCTTGCCGGAAGTCTAACTCAACTCCCGCTTTAAAAAAAACCCTGCCTATGGGCATACGCCAGAACTGTCTACCTTTGACCCTAAAGGTCAAACACAATGAATGAATAAACAAGGGAAGACAACCCCTAATCAACCTGACATCGCAGGTAAAGACACAATTATTCTTATGATAAAAACATAAGCAAATAACTTGACAGATGACTCCGTCAAAAATGACAGCAACATATATATATATATATATATATATATATATATATATATATATATATATATATATATATATATATATATATATATATATATATATATATATAAAACTAAACTGTATTAATTGTTATAATCCCTTAACGGCTTCAAAATTAAATTTAAGCATCTATTATATTGGGAAATAACGTATAGATATCATTTAATTTACAACTGGAAACTTTTGAGATGGGTTTATTTGATAGGTTTAAATTAACAAAAAATCCAGTGAAATAAAAATGAAAGAACTAGACCACTGATCACTTGAAACTAATATATTTTACCGTTGCACAGAATGAATTCACTCCAATATAGCCGAAAATCCAGAGGAAATCTAGCAGGATTCTACTATAAGCTAGTGCTTCTTTAAATCTCTGGCAAACGAATGATAAACTGCATTCTTCAGTGGTCTCAATATATATTAAATGAAATGAGAGGTAATATCTAGATGTTAAGTTTAACGCCTTATTTGAAATCAGGGAGCTTTCTGATTCCTGCGCCGCCAGTCCCCTCTCTATTACCCAACTCTCTGACCGCTCGTCTTTCCCGTTCGCCTCGTTCTGCGAGCGGTTTCAGCGCTCTTCTCTGTTTCGCACTGAGATGCTAAACGACAGCGGAAACTGCTTCGTCCGTTTTGGGGACCACTACTGCCTTTGATCGTATCCCGCTTTCATCGTTGGACTCTGGCAACGCCCTACTAGGCAGGAGGACTGGCCACGTAGGGAAATAACTGCTTATAATCGCTCTAGAGATTCGCGGTAGGCGTGGTTTAACCTCCTCTTTAAGACAAAGCGATGTCCGGGATGCACGCATGAAACTATCTACATATTAATTATCCAACGTGTTTAAAATCCACGTGGAAATGATGCATACTAATGAGCCCAGGTGGTAGAATTCCCCGTTGCTATTGTGCATGCTAATGAGCCAGCGTGGAATCCACGTTCACTCTTGTGTTGCACACAAATCCAGGGGCTGCGAAGCTGTTCGAGGCTACTGTCGTATCATCTATCAATTCAGGGACTTCACTTTTCATACTATACGTACGTCACAGTCTTGTAACACTTCCCAATTTATATTAGCTAGGTTATTAGTTGCTATACTTATGTCTATTGCTGATTCTGCCCTGTTAGCTTGTGGATTAATCCTAGTTGCAGTTCCATCATTTAGTATTAGCAGGTCATTGTTTTCTATAAAGTCAAGTAGGCGCTTTCCTTCATTGTCAGCATGTTGTCCACCCCAAGAATAATGATGGGAATTAAAATCGCCTACTATGATTGTTTTGTGGCCTCCTAGACTGGTGCTTATGGCGAATATTTCTTCATCTTTAATTGTACCATTTTTAGCGTATACATTTAAGATTGTTAGATTGTTTAGTTCAGCTGATATATACTGAAGCACATTAAAAACGCACCACCTGTATAATCCAGGAACAAAGTGTGAAATGTAAATATAAGTGTTTACAAGTTTACATATTTGGAATCTTTATTCATTTTCCTATGAATCCATGCTGGTCATTAATTTGTACATTTGATTGTTATGAAATTCATTGCATTCTGTGCAGGCAAGGGAGAAAACCAAAAATGCAACCAATAAAAAAATTCATTCACACTATCCTCAGTATCTAGTATGTCCAGCGTGTACTTGCAAACAAGCTTGGCAGCGGCTCCGCATGGAACGCACAAGTCTCTGAAGGAAATTCCGGGGAATCAAGTCCCATTCACGTGTAAGAGCATCTTCGAACTGTTGCAGATTAGCTGGAGAACCTTGCCTGTAGACTCTGTGTCCAAGCTCGTCCCACAGATGTTCTATAGGGGACATGTCTGGTGATAGGGCAGGCCAATCAATCGTCACAATGTTCTGCTGCTGTAGATATTGCTGCGTAATTTGCGATGTGCGCACGTGCGTTATCCTACTGGAGAAGCTGCAAATCTGGATAATTTGTGAACGCAGGAGCAACCAATGCATCCAGAACCTCATCTCGATATGTCACAGCATTAACATTTCCACGGAAGACGTGAAGAGGCAAGCGATGGTGAAAACTGAATCCTCCCCAAATGTGAATACTGCCACCTCCAAATCGGTTGTGCTGACGAACACAGCAATCTGCAAAGCGCTCTCCACACCGTCGCCAAATCCGCATACGTCCATCAGCAAAGGATATGTTGAATCTGCTCTCGTCTGTGAATAGGACAGCATTCCACTGCAGTCTAGTCCAACTGACATGTTGCTCTGCCCATTGCAGGCGCTGCTGACGATGTCTGTGAGTCAAGTTTGGCCCAACATAAGGTCGTCTTGCAGTAAGGCCTGTATCTCTGAGTCGTCGTATGACTGTCATTCGAGAGACTTGCCCACGTCTACCCACTATTGCTCTTGCTGTTTGACTTGCCGGGAGAGAACGATTCCTTAGGTGACTCTGCACAATATGACGATCTTGCGCAGGGGTAGTAACTCTTGGTTGGCCACTCCGAAGTCTATCCCGGGCACTGCCAGTGGTTCCGTAACTTTCATTGAGACGTACAATAGTGCTGTGGGGGGAATTCATCCTTCTAGCAATGGCCCGCGAGCTCATTCCGGTCTCCAACATACCAATGGCTCGTTGGCGGTCGTTTTCAGATATTCGTGGCATTTCAAGCACATGTACTGAGTGTTTTGTCTCAACGGCCTTTTTATACCGAGTATACTGCCACAACGTGTACACATTTTCAGGGTCATAGCTGTTGGGAATCGTGTTGCACGTGTAACTTTCATTGTTTTCATGTAGTCTGTACACAAACCCGTGGGTTGAATCATGCACTTTCCATTCCAACAGCCATTCGCTCTCTACCTCATGACAAACACGGGGAAAATCCATTCCCACACCTTTTTTTTCCAGCTTCTCGGCATCAGTATATATAATAGTGGTGCGTTTTTAATGTGCTTCAGTATAGTGACCTGGATACCTTCTATGTTGGTTTATCAAATACTTCCCAGTCTATAATTTGAAATGTTTCGTTAACTAAGACTGCAACACTTCCTCCTCTACCTTCTTTCCTATCGTGCCTAAGTATCTTAAAGCCCTTACAACTGTATCTACTATTTGGGTTTAAAGGTGTCTCTTGAAGAGCATATATAGTGTTAGTTCCTCCTGTCTCTGCAAGTAGGCGTGCAAAATTCTTTTTGATACCCCTACAGTTCCACTGTATAATTCTAAATCCTTCTAAGTTGAACTTTAACATCATCCCTTTTATTTTTGGTTAAACTATTAAATTTGCTCTTATTCTGTATTTCCTGTACTCATGGGCCCATTATCAACCATGTTCTCAAGAAATTCCTCATTCAGACTTGTTATTTTTTACCTAATTTTTCCACTAAGTATGGTAAAAGTACCTCAACTTGTTCTTTGATAGATTCTTCTAGGTTGCTTTTGTTTTCCTGTTGTATTATGTTCTTTTTGACCACTTTCCTATTTTCATCCAATACTACCTTCGCTTCTCTGCCTAGGTTTATCTCCTGTCTTTCACTTTCCATTCTTTTTAGTATTATTTCATTTTCCTCTTTTAGTTCAGACAGTTTGACTAGTATTATTTCATTTTCTTCTTTCAGTACAGTCAGTTTAGCTACATTCTAGGGAATTTGGTGCTGTATGGCTTTCACTTCTTGAAGCACTGCCTCTGCACTTTTCAGCGCATTCACATTTTCCAATGTTGTAGCTGAACTGTCTGGCTGACTGATTTCTTTTGTTTTGTTAGTTACGTTCTGGTCTTTTTCTTTCGACAGCTGCGTTTTAATAGTTTTAATTTCTTCTTTTACAGACTTTTCCAGGTGACGTTATTTTCTTTAGCGCCCTCAATGCCTCTTCCATTACTTCTATTGTTAACTTTGCCGTTGAGGAAGATTAGGGGAACTGCAGTAAGACATGGAGTACGGTGTGTGGGTATTGACACACAAAAAATCGACAAAACCTGATTCGTCTTACGAGGACAAAAGCAAAGAAAATAGCCAACCTTGCGGCCACAAAATCTTCGTCAGGTAAAGGAAAGAAAGTGAGGGCAAAGTATGAAATGAAATGAGAAAAGGAGGAAATAAGATAGAAGCCGAGGGATAGGCAGATCGAGACACGAGATAATAGAGAGACGGTGGTCACTGACAGTCCGTGTGACCTTGAAATGTGGTCATACCATGTCAACTTCTGTCTCATAATTTCTGTGAGAGTGTCTTCATACAGGTCTATAGCACTCTTAAGTGTGCATCTTCTTCTTCTTTGATCCTTAGCCGCCGACCGTCAAAGCAGTCAGTGGCCATCACGCCTAGTGGCGTCTTGTAGGGCAACAACAAATTGATTCCACTTTGCTTGGTCGGCGGCCATCCTTCGTACAGTGCCCCAACTCTGGTTCATTCTTTGCATCTCAGCCTCCAAAGTCCTCCGCCAGGTTGTTTTTGGTCGGCCTCTCTTTCGTTTTCCTTCAGGGGTCCAAAGCATAGCTGTTCTTGTGATGGCATCAGGGTCTCTTCTGAGGCCAACCCAGTTCCAGCGTCTGCCAGCTATGATGGTGTGCATGTGTTCTTGCTTCTCCAAGTAAGCAGATCTTGGTTGGTGATGGTATTCGGCCAAAAGATTCGGTGAATTTTTCTTAGGCATGTTGTGTGAAAAGAGGACAATTTCGACATTTCCTTCTCTGTAACTCTCCAACATTCCGCACCATAGAGAAGCACAGAAAGCACACAGCTCTGATATAATCTTAATTTTGTGCTTGTGCTGTATTGAGAGGACTTCCAGATGTTGTTTAGGCTAAAAAAGGCAGTTCCTTCCTTATTCATTCTGATGTTGATGTCTTTGCCTGCCCCGCCGTCTGGTGTTACTATGCATCCTAGGTATGTGAAGGTGTCTGTCTGTACCAGTTGCTGATTACTTACTGATATGGGCTCAGGGTTGCTCACATTGAGCGTCCTGACCTCTGACTTCTTTAAATTGGAAGTGTGCATCGTATCTGTTCAATTGTTGTGTATTCTATGAAGGACTTTCCGAGGGTTTTCCTGCAACATCGTGTTTCTAATGCCTGAATTCTTCTGTCTAAATATCGGATGTCAAAGTTCAGGTTTCGCATGCATATGTAAACGTGGAAACAACAAGATAGATCAGATTTCTCAATGTGGTTCAAAGAGAGAATTTTCAATTTCCATATTGATTCACATCTTGCTAGGACCACAGTTGTGTGAGCCATTACTGTAGGTGCACGTGATCGAAAACCAATACTAGCCCCACCTGGGACGCTTTACAGCATAAGATGTATATAACAGAAGAAATAATATATTAGGGATGTTACACGCACACACACATATACATATATATATATATATATACATCATAATTCCCTCTTCGCTCCTTATGGAGCATGTAACAACCTGTAATAGCTGGTTCCCTAGCAGGAGGGAACATTAACGTGCTCCAGCAGCGGTAGTTTCAGTATGAATGTTACTTACACTGTCAAGCCCATACACAACTTCACAGTTCTTGCCTTTTACGTCATGCTTGGGGGATCAGTAGGCATATTCTTTCTTTACCTCTATAGAGATGCCCAGAAACTTCACCGATCGTGATTGTATGTGATACTTGAAGGAAGAAAATGAAATATTTTACTCACAAATATCCAGTCTCAAAGCCAGGACACACGGAATGTTTGTACTCGACAACAGCCTCGTCCTGAGGAAATGACAAGAGATAATTTAATGACCAAATGTTTCCTTTTTAAGGTAGTGTGGTGAAGTGGGATGTTATAAATATTTATAGGGGACTTAGTGTACTGACTGAGATCAGCTGTGAAGGTATCTATATCTATTTAGAGTAGTGTATTATAGATAACCTTACTTGCTACCACATATCTATATATCTCAGTCAGAATTATTCTGGAATAGTGTGATGACTACGTTATGTGTCTAGGGTATGTGTATGATGAAGTGTAAGTCACAACAACAGACAGATAAACAATTTAATTAAATCCACTACTCTTGACAACACTGTGACACTCACATACATATAACACTCTATGAGAATATCTTAAGGAGTCACTGATAACTTTTCAAATAACAATATGTATTCATTGTTGTTATAAAGGTATATGTGTCCTGATTCAAATACAAAGGAACCAGGGATCACAATCAATTTTAATTACAAGTATATGTACAGACTTTATCAATATGAATATTGTAGTGACATATATTATTTAAAATATCCTATGTGTGTCAGTTGTGTAGTAGTATTATGAGGTAATACTGGTTTTGTTTTGTTCAAGCTCTGTTGGTATTTGTCATCATGACTTCAATAGTTTGTCTTTTGGGACTAGTATTGGAGATGTTCTCAGTTCCTGATATTAAGACAATTAAATTCCCCTCTGAATGTTATTTTTACAAAGTCATTTCAAGATGAGGGGACATAATGTTGAGCTCAGCTGGCCAAATCAGCTTATCTTGCGTGATGGCGGCAGGAAAGGACTCCTCTGCTCGAATTCTCCCCTGGGCTCTGGAGACACCTCACTGATAGCTAAAAAGACCAAGGAGTATGCTGTCCGACTCTGGATTCAGCAAAGCTCTGACCAGGTGCTGCTCAGTACCATCAAGACCACGGTCCCTGAAATCAAGAAGGATGTACCTTCTACTTCATAACTAACTTATACTCTCTTTTTACACTGATCACAACACATCACAAACATTGAGTTCAGAGCGTTAGGCCAACTATCAGCTTCATGTGAAATACTTTATTCCAGCATTAACCTCCTTAATGGTTACCACGCCTCTGCCATTCCAGCATTATTTCTTTCTAGTCAATCATCCAGGTGTCAGTGTACTATTTGGCCATTCCATGCCGTTTTACTTTCCTCCGACACCCTCTGTTCAGGCTGGAGCATTATAGGCTTTATCTCCTGTTTGCCACTGAACTACACATATATATACAGGCATAAATTAACAATTCACATTCAATTTTCATTAAAAGATACTGAATGGTTCAAGCTTACCACAATTCATAGAATAAACACAGATACGTTGATTAGCAATGAATTCTGGCACATTTAGTGGCACAAATTCCCATCTGCTTATGTTCCAGGCTTTTATTTAGCAAAAATATGAGCTGGCTTCAACGCACTGATGCTTTATCAAGCTTATTTAAACAAGTGGTTTCGAACTAACGCTCCTAAGTGATTATATCAGCGAGTCTGGCCAATCGAGCCACGTTTCGACAAGTGTTTGAAAAAATGTTACCTTCCTACGTCTCCCTAACAACCAAGATAGTATTTATAGCCCGACCAATCGTGGTTAGTCTTTCATTTGTTGCGCTCCAATCAATTTGGAGTTTACATGGTAGGCTATTTCTGTAACGTAAGGTTTTTTTCAAACACGTTATAAAAAAATTTTATGAGCAGAAATGATTTTATGTTGTCAGGCATCCCCACTATTTTATTTTGGTTATAATTTATTAATTCCTGGACTATTTGCGTAACGTTTTACATATTCTTTGTCAGCAAGCCCTAAGGAACCCAAATATCCAAATTTAAAAAAGCTACGTGGCTGCGTTCAAAATATGCAATTCCTTCTACCTCCTGTTTCGAAGATGTGCTGTCTGGGTACTGTAATGTTTTCAAACGTAAACCCATCTATTGTTATCTTTCCTAATAAGCGTTTTTTGTGATTTTAAAACCTAACTCTGGGAAGGGTAGTGTATTTTATCACTGTTCGTCCGAAAAAGTTAGTGCATGTAGCCTAACACGCGTGATAGTAGTAATTGTGTATCGCGTTACGCTTGTTGGGGGTGGCATTAATAGCGAGACGCGTGTTTAATTTTGCATGCGTTCCTGATTTTATTCGCCCCTCTCTCTTTTTATTTGAGTCCATCTGTTCGTTCGTTTTGGTAACGCAGTATAATTAATGTTAGGATTAATTTAGGTCATTACGCAGGGTGCCTCTCAATGTTTTTCCAAGAAATACAGCACACGTTTCATTGAAGAAAGTGGGTAATAATACAGTAAGCTTTTACTATCAACGTGAAAGCGTTACAATTTGCAGACGAAGCAGAAAACAAGGGGGATTTCGAGTACCTTCTTTGTGGCAGCACTGTTATTTTACCATTGCTCTTTTCTTTATTAATTTTATTTGTTAGGCTTCATATTTACCTAATAATTTATATATGTGGATTAGAATATTCCACGACACCTCCCCTCTTAAAACAGACATTATATGTCAGTCCTTTATTCTATATACACATAGAGAAATTTATTATTATTTCTGGGGTTTACGGTGATTCTCATCACACGGATGGCGGCTTAAAAAATCCGCTCCCAAATTGGTTTTTCCAGATATATACTCAATGCTAAAATTATATGGAGCCAAAAGTAAAGACCATCGGAGTAACCTGGAGTTCTCATGCCTAGCCTGTGCTAGAAACGATAAAGGTTTGTGGTCTGTTTGCAACTTAAATGCCTTCCCATATAGATAAATATTGAATTTCTTTATCGCCCATATTACTGCAAGACATTCTTTTTCGCTAGTTGAGTAGTTGATTTCAGCTTTTTTCAACTTTCTGCTAGCATATGCCACTGGGCTTAATTCCCCATCCAATGCATCTGATTTCTGTAGTAGAGTTGCACCTAACCCAATATTACTTGCATCCGTCCTTACTATGAATTCTTGACTTAAGTCAGGTAATTTCAAAATGGGTTTACTTGTGAGCTTTTCCTTCAATTCTTGGTAAGTCATTTCACATTGTGGTGTCCATGTAATGCGATCTGGATGTCCTTTACGTGTCAATTCAGTTAACGGTGCACATATGGAATTAAAGTTTTTGATATACTTCTGGTAGAAACCACATAATGAGACAAAGGATCTCACGTCCTTCTTGGTTTGTGGTCTCGGGCTTTCTGTAGTTTCTCTAAATTCTTTGGGTCAGGGGTCATGTTTCCCTGATAAACTGTGTGTCCCAAAAATTCCAATTCTTTACATCCAACGCAACATTTGGTTGGTCGGGCTGTTAAATTTGCCTCCCTAAGTCGATTAAACAGCATGTTCAGAGAGTCAATGTGTTCCTCAAATGTTTCTGTTGCTATAAGGATATCATCCATAAAATTTGTTATACAGGGATTATTCAGAGGATCCAATAATTTTCTCATCATTCTAGAGAAGACACTAGGCGCATTCTTCAATCCAAATGGCAATCTATTAAACTCATAGTGTCCTTCTGAGGTACTAAAAGCTAGGTATGGTCTAACCTCAGGCTTTACTGGAATCTGATAGTATCCTTTACTCAGATCCACTTTTGAGAAATATTTAGCTTTATTTAGCCTGGCAAACAGCTGATTTGTATCCGGCAATGGATCCACCTGTCCTTCTGTAATAGCATTCAGTCTCCTGTAATCTATACAGAGTCTATGTTCTCCAGAGGGCTTCCTTAAGAGTACAACACCGGAACTATACGAAGACTCACTGTGCGAAATAATTCCTTCCTTCAATAGATAGTCTATCTCTTCCTTCAAAGCTTTCTCCTTAGCAAACGGAATCGAATATGGTTTCATACAGACAGGTGTGGAGTCTATTAGTTTCATATCATATTCCAATAGGTTTGTATGCCCTGGTCGGTCTGTTAACACCTCTGCATGATTATTTAGAACCTGTTGCACTCTCTCTTTCTGAGTTTTCGTTAAATGTGTACTGATTTTCACCTGTGCTGCTGTCTCACAGGGGTGTAATGGATATTCAAATGATGAAAGTGGTTCCTTTTTCATCTCCATGGCGATGGACAAGGTCAACAAGTGTGTCTCTTCCTGATGTTCTCTTTCCAAATATTTCTTCAGGAGATTCACATGATAGATTTTTTCTTTCCCCTTCTTATCTATCTTATAATTTGTTCTAGACACCTTCTCTAGAACTGTATATGGACCCTGCCATCCAATTTGTAACTTATTCTGACTCCCGGGCAAAAGAAGCAGTACTTTCTCTCCCACAGCCAAATTTCTGTCTTTCGCCTTCCTGTTATAATAGGCAGCATGTTTCTTCCTGGCTTGTTTCAAATTTTCATTGGCAAGTTTCCAGCCAGTTTTTAACCGAGTGGTCAGCTCATTCACATATTGGTATGAAGATGTAATGTTTTCCTCTGCCTTTTCATCAGTCCACGTTCTTAACATAGCTACATATGGACCTTTAATTGTGTGGACCTATTTGTCCATGCACCGGTATGGTCTCTTCCACTCGAAGCTTTATAGTGATGATTTTTCCTCCCAGAATTATCATTCACAAAACGACCGCTACCAATTTTTCTTGTCTTGGGGCTTTCTCCCCTCTTAAAATTCTTGATGAGAGATTTCCTCTCTACATCCTCTTCCTCCAGTTTGTTTAAGTCCGATTGAGGGATTGTCGGCTTATCCTGGGGTAAGACATCTTTTGCACTCTCCGCATAGTGGCCATTGTAAAACAGTTAAGTGAAGCTTGTCCGTGAAAAGGGGCTTCCCATTCCATTTGGTCCACTTTATCAAATCTATATTTCTTTTTATTATCAGGCCTAATTTTGCCCCGTGGCGTGTCCAGGTCCTGATCCATGTTCCCACTTGTGGGTGTTCCCTCATGTGCTATGCTACACCTTTCTACAAAATTCTCAATGTCCCATCTTGCTTTGGGCCAATAATAATTGTGAGCCACCTTTTGAATGATGGTACCTATCTTCTCATGGTCCCCATCTGGTTTCACATGTAGGCTCCTTATTAAGTCTGCCCTATATCTTTTTGGAAGAACCAGCTGTCCGTGACCTTTGGATCTAGCTCCAGTCTTCCTATACATCAACTTGTTTTTCATGTAAAAATCTCCCTTGCCTGGAGTTGTATGACAAGTTGACAATTTTCTGAAACAAGGCTTGAGTGTTTTATCCCCAGCCTGTGCCTTCCTCATCTCTTCTGGAGTGGTATCCAACATAATATCCTCCTCCTGTCTTGAGGTCGACCTGACCTGAAGGGTTGCCATATACACAGGTTTCCTTCTGCAACGGTCAGTGTCATGATTGTCCATCTGACAATTTTTACACCACCTTTTTCCTTGGTTGAAAGATTTTCTTTCATCATATTTCCTTTCATCGAATTGTGGGAATTTATTTTTATTTTCATACCGTGGCCTATCAAATTGGTGCTTACCTTTATTTTGATCCTTAGGATCAAATTTATTAAAGTTCTGTGGTGCCCTAAAGTTATCCACTTGTTTCTTTTTATTACCTGTTACCTCTGCTTGAGCTGCTTGATACCTTTCAGCAACATTTAGCAACTCACCCAGCCTCTCTGCACCTTGTTCCATGAGAAACTTTCTCAGGTCTGGAGCCATGGACTCTCTTAGTTGCTCTATAAGGACCATTTCCTTAAGATCTTGGGTTTTCCCCAGAGAAGTCCATTTCTCCAAGTATGTCTCTATTCGTGCAGAGAACTGGTGATAGGTTTCACCTGACAGTAGTTTAGCATTCCTAAATTTTTTCCTATAAAATTCTGCATTCTTTTCATACCTTAACAAAAGAGCCTGCTTTAGCATGTCATAATTTTCCTGATCACCTCTGCTCATTTTTGCAAAAACTTCATAAGCGGCCCCACGAAGTCCCTGAGATAACTTTAAGCTCCACCTTTCTCTCTCTAACCCATACGTGGTAGCTAATAGTTCATACCTATTTAGGTAGCTCTCTATATCATCGTCTTTCTCAACAAAATGATCTAAATGAAAATTCATAGCTGAGGTTGAGGCTCCTTGAGTAACCGTAGCATCAGAGGCAAAGGGACTGGCACCATTTTCAGGAGCATGGCCTTGAAACTCAAACTCCCTTAGTCGTAACTCATGTTCCCTTTGTAATCTTTTATCTTCTGCTTCCCTTTCTGCAGCTAATTTCCTCTCTTCCCTTTCTGCAGCCTGTCTTCTTTCCTCGGCTTCCCTTTCTGCAGCTAATCTTTTGTCTTCTCTTTCTGCTTCCAATTTCTTAGCCTCAGCCTCTAACTTTCTTTCGGCCTCTTTTTCTAATCTTCTTTCTTCGCGTTCAATAAATTTGTCACATTCCGTGGTGACATAGGCAACCATAACTTGCCCATCTAATCCTAACTCTTTTGCAGTCTGAACAGCAGCAGATCGAAACTTGGCCAGGTCCGCCATTGTCTATCAGGTAAATTTCTACAATGTCTAACCAACAATTTAATCTCTAAATATATCTAATGGACAACACAGGCACCGTGAGCTCAACCTTATTTAATTCCACCCAAGGATACCTTTTAATTCTTATATTCCCTGAAGTGAATTACCCCCAATATTTTTAATAGGGAAAGATTCAAAATCCCAAGAGCGAGACCCCAATATATGTGGTGAAGTGGGATGTTATAAATATTTATAGGGGACTTAGTGTACTGACTGAGATCAGCTGTGAAGGTATCTATATCTATTTAGAGTAGTGTATTATAGATAACCTTACTTGCTACCACATATCTATATATCTCAGTCAGAATTATTCTGGAATAGTGTGATGACTACGTTATGTGTCTAGGGTATGTGTATGATGAAGTGTAAGTCACAACAACAGACAGATAAACAATTTAATTTAATCCACTACTCTTGACAACACTGTGACACTCACATACATATAACACTCTATGAGAATATCTTAAGGAGTCACTGATAACTTTTCAAATAACAATATGTATTCATTGTTGTTATAAAGGTATATGTGTCCTGATTCAAATACAAAGGAACCAGGGATCACAATCAATTTTAATTACAAGTATATGTACAGACTTTATCAATATGAATATTGTAGTGACATATATTATTAAAAATATCCTATGTGTGTCAGTTGTGTAGTAGTAATATGAGGTAATACTGGTTTTGTTTTGTTCAAGCTCTGTTGGTATTTGTCATCATGACTTCAATAGTTTGTCTTTTGGGACTAGTATTGGAGATGTTCTCAGTTCCTGATATTAAGACAATTAAATTCCCCTCTGAATGTTATTTTTACAAAGTCATTTCAAGATGAGGGGACATAATGTTGAGCTCAGCTGGCCAAATCAGCTTATCTTGCGTGATGGCGGCAGGAAAGGACTCCTCTGCTCGAATTCTCCCCTGGGCTCTGGAGACACCTCACTGATAGCTAAAAAGACCAAGGAGTATGCTGTCCGACTCTGGATTCAGCAAAGCTCTGACCAGGTGCTGCTCAGTACCATCAAGACCACGGTCCCTGAAATCAAGAAGGATGTACCTTCTACTTCATAACTAACTTATACTCTCTTTTTACACTGATCACAAAACATCACAAACATTGAGTTCAGAGCGTTAGGCCAACTATCAGCTTCATGTGAAATACTTTATTCCAGCATTAACCTCCTTAATGGTTACCACGCCTCTGCCATTCCAGCATTATTTCTTTCTAGTCAATCATCCAGGTGTCAGTGTACTATTTGGCCATTCCATGCCGTTTTACTTTCCTCCGACAGCCTCTGTTCAGGCTGGAGCATTATAGGCTTTATCTCCTGTTTGCCACTGAACTACACATATATATACAGGCATAAATTAACAATTCACATTCAATTTTCATTAAAAGATACTGAATGGTTCAAGCTTACCACAATTCATAGAATAAACACAGATACGTTGATTAGCAATGAATTCTGGCACATTTACTGGCACAAATTCCCATCTGCTTATGTTCCAGGCTTTTATTTAGCAAAAATATGAGCTGGCTTCAACGCACTGATGCTTTATCAAGCTTATTTAAACAAGTGGTTTCGAACTAACGCTCCTAAGTGATTATATCAGCGAGTCTGGCCAATCGAGCCACGTTTCGACAAGTGTTTGAAAAAATGTTACCTTCCTACGTCTCCCTAACAACCAAGATAGTATTTATAGCCCGACCAATCGTGGTTAGTCTTTCATTTGTTGCGCTCCAATCAATTTGGAGTTTACATGGTAGGCTATTTCTGTAACGTAAGGTTTTTTTCAAACACGTTATAAAAAAATTTTATGAGCAGAAATGATTTTATGTTGTCAGGCATCCCCACTATTTTATTTTGGTTATAATTTATTAATTCCTGGACTATTTGCGTAACGTTTTACATATTCTTTGTCAGCAAGCCCTAAGGAACCCAAATATCCAAATTTAAAGAGCTACGTGGCTGCGTTCAAAATATGCAATTCCTTCTACCTCCTGTTTCGAAGATGTGCTGTCTGGGTACTGTAATGTTTTCAAACGTAAACCCATCTATTGTTATCTTTCCTAATAAGCGTTTTTTTTGTGATTTTAAAACCTAACTCTGGGAAGGGTAGTGTATTTTATCACTGTTCGTCCGAAAAAGTTAGTGCATGTAGCCTAACACGCGTGATAGTAGTAATTGTGTATCGCGTTACGCTTGTTGGGGGTGGCATTAATAGCGAGACGCGTGTTTAATTTTGCATGCGTTCCTGATTTTATTCGCCCCTCTCTCTTTTTATTTGAGTCCATCTGTTCGTTCGTTTTGGTAACGCAGTATAATTAATGTTAGGATTAATTTAGGTCATTACGCAGGGTGCCTCTCAATGTTTTTCCAAGAAATACAGCACACGTTTCATTGAAGAAAGTGGGTAATAATACAGTAAGCTTTTACTATCAACGTGAAAGCGTTACAATTTGCAGACGAAGCAGAAAACAAGGGGGATTTCGAGTACCTTCTTTGTGGCAGCACTGTTATTTTACCATTAGAATATTCCACGACAGGTAGTCCCATAGTCGATACTGCCGTAGGGGAGTGGAGTGCTTGAGACCTCACTATACTACGTCTAGCTTTATAAAGTGAGGTGATCAGCTTCCGTCCTTGCTGCCTTTGCCTTCGATAACTCAAGAACAGAGTTAGGTACCCATTTACATCTGGGAAGACACCACTAGATTTCGAAGCGGGAACCCAATAACGTTTCAGCAAGATGTCCGTATGTTTTCACAAAAATCGATACGCCAGATGGTTATTTCGGTATGCCGCTGTGATACCGTGTCTAATTTGTATGTAATGTCTACTGTTTCACACAGAATTGTATGCTGGAATAACTTGTAACGAAAGTCAACGCTTATTTTATTCAACGATCAATGTTGCCATAATTTATATAACTGTGTACTCTATCTACCAGTGAACTTTGTACCAACAATACATATGCAAAGAATACATACGCTACCTTATCGTATTTCAACCTCTCTCCTGAAAACAATATTTCGACATTTCATGTGGTAAAGAATGCTTAAGACCACACTTTCTGACGTTTTTCGTATTCATTCAAACACATTGTAAACTGGCATTTTTAAAAAAGCACAAAAATTGAATTGCGTTGATCAAAAGAAGATAGAAATGACGTGTTTATTTTTTAGTATCTTTACAGGGTGTCAAAAAATGTCATGTCTGTTTTCGGTTTCTTTTAGCATCATCATCATTATCATCAACGTCATCATCATCATCATCTTCATCATCATCACTATTACCCTTCCACTTCCTGTGGAGCACAAGCCCCCAAAGTTCAAGCCAAGTCCTTTTACTGCCTGTGCCATCTGTTTAATGTCTGTTCGTATCTCCTTTATCGCTGTTAAGTCAGTATCCAGTTCTCTTCTCCTTTTGTTTTGCCGTGCTCCACCTGTTTCTCTTGCCCTGTGGCTTTCAGAACAAAGACTCCACTGTAATGCTACCAAGAGGTTTCCTTCACGTTTTGTTTATCTGGCTGTAGTGTCTCATCACATATTGTTGTCGTTGTGTCCATCAGTTCATATCAAATCTGCAACTCGTGTCTGGCTACACTAAACTCTTCCTGTTCATATTCTTTAATTGTGGGTCGTATAAACATTTGTCTAACTCTCCCATAAAATAAGCGGCGTGCCTTAGGCTTCTATCGTGCCTTAGGCTTCTATCGTGGCTTAGGCTTCTATCGTGGCTTAGGCTTCTATCGTGGCTTTACTCTATCGCCCTCATAACGGAGCCTGGAGCTGGAGTTTGGCAGTGGTCGAGGATTTTACCCAGAGCTAAAGTCTGGCAGTGGTCGAGGATTTTACCCGGAGCTGGAGTTTGGCAGTGGTCGAGGATTTTACCCGGAGCTAAAGTCTGGCAGTGGTCGAGGATTTTACCCGGAGCTGGAGTTTGGCAGTGGTCGAGGATTTTACCCGGAGCTGGAGTTTGGCAGTGGTCGAGGATTTTACCCGGAGCTGGAGTTTGGCAGTGGTCGAGGATTTTACCCGGAGCTGGAGTTTGGCAGTGGTCGAGGATTTTACCCGGAGCTGGAGTTTGGCAGTGGTCGAGGATTTTACCCGGAGCTGGATTTTGGCAGTGGTCGAGGATTGTACCCGGAGCTGGAGTTTGGCAGTGGTCGAGGATTGTACCCGGAGCTGGAGTTTGGCAGTGGTCGAGGATTGTACCCGGAGCTGGAGTTTGGCAGTGGTCGAGGATTGTACCCGGATGTTGAGAGGAGTCGAAGCTCAGACAATTTTATCTGCTCCACTGCCTCAGTTTTTTTAAAAGTTGTTCTTTCTTTCATTTTCAATCCAAATGAATGGTATTATATACTAAATGTATAGACTTGAATTTGATATAACAGACCAAGATCTTTACTCATATTTGAAAAATTGTCATACAAATTACACCAGACGAGTGTGGGAATTCCTCCCCCCCCCCCCTTGTTTTCCATTTTTGTCAATTGCAGATTGCGCCGTTTTGGATTTTAATTTGGGTCAAATTGTGTGCGTGCGAGCGAAGGATTGCATCATAAGTATTTGAATCTGGTGATCCATATGTAGGAGGAAATTTAAAAATAAACCTGTAATGCAATAATGAAACAAACATTCCATATTTAAAATTTAAAAATAAACTTGTAATGCAATAATGGAACGAACATTCCATATTTAAAATTTAAAAATAAACTTGTAATGCAATAATGAAACATTCCATATTTAAAATTTAAAAATAAACTTGTAATGCAATAATGAAACATTCCATATTTAAAATTTAAAAATAAACTTGTAATGCAATAATGAAACATTCCATATTTAAAATTTAAAAATAAACTTGTAATGCAATAATGAAACATTCCATATTTAAAATTTAAAAATAAACTTGTAATGCAATAATGAAACATTCCATATTTAAAATTTAAAAATAAACTTGTAATGCAATAATGAAACATTCCATATTTAAAATTTAAAAATAAACTTGTAATGCAATAATGAAACATTCCCTAATTAAAATTTAAAAATAAACTTGTAATGCAATAATGAAACATTCCATATTTAAAATTTAAAAATAAACTTGTAATGCAATAATGAAACATTCCATATTTAAAATTTAAAAATAAACTTGTAATGCAATAATGAAACATTCCATATTTAAAATTTAAAAATAAACTTGTAATGCAATAATGAAACATTCCATATTTAAAATTTAAAAATAAACTTGTAATGCAATAATGAAACATTCCATATTTAAAATTTAAAAATAAACTTGTAATGCAATAATGAAACATTCCCTAATTAAAATTTAAAAATAAACTTGTAATGCAATAATGAAACATTCCATATTTAAAATTTAAAAATAAACTTGTAATGCAATAATGAAACATTCCCTAATTAAAATTTAAAAATAAACTTGTAATGCAATAATGAAACATTCCATATTTAAAATTTAGAAATAAACTTGTAATGCAATAATGAAACATTCCATATTTAAAATTTAAAAATAAACTTGTAATGCAATAATGAAACATTCCATATTTAAAATTTAAAAATAAACTTGTAATGCAATAATGAAACATTCCATATTTAAAATTTAAAAATAAACTTGTAATGCAATAATGAAACATTCCATATTTAAAATTTAAAAATAAACTTGTAATGCAATAATGAAACATTCCATATTTAAAATTTAAAAATAAACTTGTAATGCAATAATGAAACATTCCCTAATTAAAATTTAAAAATAAACTTGTAATGCAATAATGAAACATTCCATATTTAAAATTTAAAAATAAACTTGTAATGCAATAATGAAACATTCCATATTTAAAATTTAAAAATAAACTTGTAATGCAATAATGAAACATTCCATATTTAAAATTTAAAAATAAACTTGTAATGCAATAATGAAACATTCCATATTTAAAATTTAAAAATAAACTTGTAATGCAATAATGAAACATTCCATATTTAAAATTTAAAAATAAACTTGTAATGCAATAATGAAACATTCCATATTTAAAATTTAAAAATAAACTTGTAATGCAATAATGAAACATTCCATATTTAAAATTTAAAAATAAACTTGTAATGCAATAATGAAACATTCCATATTTAAAATTTAAAATTGCAATTGCGTGTTAACAATTTACCGGCAAAACTTATTTTCAAATGTTTTTGATATTCCAATTTGATACTACATAAGCCGGCAGAAAGTTAATCCTTTCGCATACGTCTTGAAAGAGACCACGAGAGCGACAAGGAAATCTGCACAGGGAGAGGCCTATAAATCGTTATAGCAAGCTAATCTTCAACTATAATTTTCTCTTCAGTCGGAACAGGCATTGGACTGGCAACTTCTGCAGAAGCGTGAACTACTATCGTCAATGGAGACAGAGAAAGGATTTCCCTAACTCCTCTCGACAGCCAGCCTGAAAAACCAGACCACTTTGCATCAACGTATGTCACGGGGTGTACCAAAAATGTGGTGGTTCTAAAGACTTATATGTCTCACACCATATCAAGCAAGCCGTACTCATTGGCTATCAGCGATAAGTACCCAACAGTGCTCCGAGAATTAGTCAGATAATACTAAGGCGCAACAAGGCCATTCATCACAGCCAGCGTGTCATTGGCACAGTCAACCATCATATTCAGTGCAATGGTCAGATAGTATTGATGCACAATAAAGCCAGGCACCATAGCCAGAGTGTCCAATATTGTTTACAAACTAATTATCCAGAAATGATAGTTTGCTTTAGACTGTCATAAGCGTATATCTTAGTTTATTCGTCGGCAAGCAGTATACATATTAGTTTATCATCATCAAGTGTAGTGTATTTATTTGTGGGACTGAGGACTTTCCATCATCTGACTGTGTACAGTATTTGTCACAAGTCCAGTCTCAAGTTTAAGAGTAATTAATTAGTCAATTTATTAAGTCAATATTATTTTATAACTTGTGCTGATTGTGTTATCTTGCAACATTATTTATTTTCTGTTATGATAATATATAGGTAAATAAATTTACATCTTAGTTTATCATTTGTGATGTGGGTGTTTAAGTGTATCATTGTTGTCTTCCGGCTAAACCGAAAGTGTGGACTCTCATTTCAGTCGGGATCCCAGAGTGAAGATGTTGCTGGAGACCAGAACGTCTGATGAGACCTTCTTACTCTCATTGAGGAATCACCTTTTTTCATCACTCTTGGTGTCCTAAGTAGGACTTCATACTTACGAGCCATTACCATAGGGGGGCCAGGGTATTATATCACACATTCAACCTTGTCATAAGACAAAACTCTCATCACCTTGCGACAGTGCATAAAATTGTTAATTGTGTGGTGTATTCTAATCCAGACCCCCAGGACAATCCAGAGTCCGCTGGGAGGACAACATTAGACAATCTTTGAAAGACCGAGGACTAGAATGGAACCAGGCCAGGAGGAAGACAGCCAATAGGATAGTCTGGCGCTCTCTCTTCCAAACCTCTACGCCTCACGGTAGAAGGGGAACGACTAAGTAAGTAAGTAAGAAGTGGTGTATTCGAAACCCGAATTAATTTTTCTGGGAACATTTTTAGGGTTAATTTAACTGAAAAATACATTTCAAATTGTAACATTAAAAAAAATTAATAAATTGTACACCTGTATGATGACAAATCAGCTTTGTCTTTACTCAAAATAACAACAAATTTACAGTATTTAAATGTTGACAGCCCTGGCATATTCAAAATTTCATTCTGCTAAAAAAATGTCAAATTTATTTACAGACAAATTAGTTCCTTCCAATCAAATTTCAATTTTACAATGTTTTTTTTTAAATAACAAGTAATTAATCGGTCTTAAGGCTTGTGTGGTAAGTCTTCATTGGTAATTGTGTGACGCTTTCATGTGTGATGTCTGTTGTATAGTCGGTCTATCTTTATCAAGCTCTATCTTTTCCAACATCTTTCACATCTTTCTTATTTCATTTTCCCCTACATTTTGCTCTTTCATCTTTGATCAAGTAATCTTTTAATCACCTTATCTTTCGGTACCCCACATTTCCTCGTTAGAAATCCTGTGGAACACCAGCTTGTTTCTTGGCTCGTGACATTGCGTATAGTGTAATGGTGTATCTCACCTTAGTTTATTGACACAGTTCACCTTTCAGTCGCACACTGACGACACTTAACGAAGTCACCACGATAACTAATTGTTTTACTGACGTTGTCTCCAATGATAACTAACAAAATCTCTAAACAACAGTTGAGTAATTCATTGTCAAAATCTACTAAAAGGTTAATATTGTTTATTCGGATAATATGTTATATATAAGAATATCAAAGCATGCACTAAAGTCGTTTCATCTATATTCTCTTTCCTATCACCAACATTAAGAATTATTAATCTTATCAGTATTTAATAATTTGAGAACCTCTGTTCTCATTCTTCTCAATTAATGTATGGTCCCCATCAGGAAAAACACTTGAGAACCACTTTTCTCTTTATTACACTGATTCTCACAATCTCAGATAGAGTAAAAATATCCTTTTCTTTAATATTAAGTAACGTATCTTATTATGTTTTACCCTAACTATAATTAAGTATCGAGTCAGTGGTTCTCATGTTGTTTGCACACAAGTAGTAGCAAAAGGCTAAGCAACCGAAGTAATTTCACCAATATTTGTTTATCTATTGCTTGCTAGTCCGCAGCATCACATATTATATATTTCTGTATATTGCTTCACTACAACCGCTTCACTAACGGCGTGAAGTTATAAATATTCATTACATATTCTATAGCGTCAAAACGCAGAATAATGGTATCATTACACTGACTTAAGAGCCGCTTCAGAGTCACTATTCACCTTAGCGGATTAAAACCTTTATTCAACAACTTGAGAACCACTATCTCTTTTTCCTACGTCGCTGTAATTCTCGGAGCTATTCGGAATATTATAGCCATCCCCAAACTCTACTACTCAAAAATGATCCGTCCTACTAAAGCAAACTACAAAATATATCGGAGCACTACAGAGTAGATCCCAAAACTATAAAGGTCGTGTCGTACCGATAGGTTTGGAAGTTATCTTTTGTCCCGTCTGAGTAGAATGGATGGTGATAAGTACGTGAGAAAAAGGTGTGAGAAATATATTTCACGGGTGAATAGCTTAAGGAGAAGATATGTCTCTGGAATGAGTAAGTTTCTCTAGTCCAGCCTATCTATACGACTATAATTAAGTACAAAACAACCTTGCCCTCCTCATACATATAAATATAAGTTTAACTACACAAATACACACACACACAGCTATGTGACAACAAGACACACAAACGTGAAAAACTACGGTTAATTGGGTATGGGTTTGACCAACACACAAAGGTAAGTTGTCTTTGTTGTTTATTATCATTAAACTTGACAACACCAAATATCTATAGAAATATCAAATGAAAAAAATAGATTTACATACATATGAAATAGCAGAATAAATGTGCCCTCCCCCTATTGAGAAAAGAACCCAAAAAATTAATAACCCAAAGGTCTAAGGCTAGCACTCTGTTACAGAATAGACAGTAAAGAAACAAGTTCCTACTATATGCTACCCGGTAAAGTAAACAGGTTTAAGAAAAATCCAAGGTTGGTAAAGTTCCTGTAACAAAGAAAAATATTCACTCTCTCTGTCATACAGTGGCCACTCAAATCACGCTTACCTACTCTTGGTGATATCCCTTCTTCTTCTTTGATCCATAACCACCAACCGTCAAAGCAGTCAGCGGCCATCACGCCTAGTGGCGTCTTGTAGGGCAGCAACAAATTGATTCCACCTTGCTCGGTCGGCGGCCATCCCTCGAACAGTGCCCCAACTGTGGCTCATTCTTTGCATTTCAGCTTCCACAGTTCTCCGCCAAGCCGTTTCTGGTTGGCCTCTCCCTCGCCCTTCCCCGGGGGTCCATAGCATAGCTGTTCTTGTGATAGTATCAGGGTCTCTTTCGAGGATGTGGCCAACCCAACTCCAGCGTCCGCCAGCCACGATGGTGCACATGTCCTCCCGGCCACTCCGAACAAGCAGCTCCCGGCCGCCGATGGTGCCTGGCCAAAAGACTCGGAGAACCTTCCCTAGGCATATTGTGTGGAAGGAGGACAGTCCCGACACCTCCCTCTCTGCCACTCTCCAATACCCCGCACCACAGAGAAGCACAGAAAGCACACAGCTCCCATACAGTCCCAATTTGGTGTTTGTGCCACACTGGGAAGACTTCCAAACGCTGTCGAGAACAGCAAAGGCCGCTCTCGCTTCACCCATTCTGCTGCCAATGTCCCTGCCCGTTCCGCCGCCAGGTGCCACCATGCATCCCAGGTAAGCAAACGCGTCCGTCCGTTCCAACCTCCGGTTCCCCACTGTCACCGGCCCAGGACTGCCCACACCCAGCGTCACGACCTCCGTCCTCCCCAAACCGATGCCCAGGCCAACCCGCCGGCCACACCCACTCAGTCCATCGGTTTTGTCTCGAATGTGCCGATGTGAACGCGCGAGTAGCGCAATGTCATCCGCACACTCCAGGTCCTCCAGTGCAGAAAACGCCGTCCATCCAACTCCTCCCGGACTGCCCTCCGCTGTCCGGCACACCACCCAATCCACGACTGTCAAAAATAATGTTGTCGACAAGGGGCATCCCCGCCACACTCCCGCCCTCACCCCGAAAGCTACATCACCCGATCCAACACCACACGCAAAGCCAGAACAGAGGCCCCCTATGATGGAAACAACGCGGCTGGGAACTCCACAAGCCCTCAGAACCCTCCATAGGCTGTCCCTGCGCATGCCGTCGAAAGCCCTTTCAAAACCAACAAAGCCAATGCACAGCTGTCTCTGCCACTCCGAGCACCGTTCTATAATGCCCCCGAGGTGATATCCCTTGGAAATACAATTATCCTGAATATAAAAATGCCAGGTATTTATTTCCCAAACTGGCCCCAGTCCATTCTTTAACAAATCAAGACTAGTGAGGTGGACGCCGAATCTAGTGTTTTAATTTTTCCTGGAGGAACAAAATGTCACCGCGAATAGTTAGTGTAGCAAACCGTGCTCTTGAGGTTCACAGTTTTAAAAAAAGGAAAATACTTCCAGTATTGGGAAACATCTGGTTGCTAAAAATGTTACAAATGATGATATGTTAATTCTATCGGCTGACTCTATGGGAGAGTGCCGATTCTGTAAAAGCGTAACTTTTCTGGATAAATTCTCATGAATACGACTGTCAGTAGTCGTGAGTAATGTTATTTTTTCCACAACCCAGTGGGCTGATAAAATTAAAAATATTGCTGGGTTTTGTAAGTCCAGTTAAATTTCCAAGTTAAAATGTTTCTCATGTATCTTTGGCCAATCCTTGCTCAAAAATGAAATTTGTGGCGCACCAGCCAATAAAAAGACCACATTAACCAATCAGTAAATGAAGAAAAGACCGCTGGAAGCCCTTGTGATCAGGTCTGCTAGGAATAAAAGAAACATTTATGGAAAAATGCTACTATTCTATATAGCTACATATATGCACACGGACGGGGACAAGACGATCTCTTATCCACTCCGTCAGTCCTGATTAAATTTAAAAGGCACACAGTGTCTTTCTTTTACACCTATACGGTCAGCTTTCGCTAGCGCTGAGATTTCAGGTCGGATGAAGGTATGCAACCCTCCCCGCCCCTTTCTCGCGCTTTAGCGATCAGCGTACAATGTCAATTATTATTCAATTATCCATACGCGCACTCACATAAATATCGCTTGTCGTTAATAGCTATTAAATTGTCGGCGTCTGTTTGTCATCGTATGGTATTAATAATAGTCACTTATAATAAATACACAAAATGAAATATAACGTGAATTATTTTCTGTCACTATCAGTCGCGCATAACATATAAATCAGTCAACTACGACCGTCTCTTCTTGTGTGAGAAAGCTGGAGGTGAAAATTAACATTATATCTGAACATCTGGTGTAAAATAGCTACGCGTTATTTTATTTCACTGGTTTTAACAGCTAGAACTCTAAGTGTATTATAATGGTAAAAGCTTAACACTTTTAATCACCTAAACACTAATTTCTATTACCAGAAAATCAGAATGAAAATCCCCACGAGTGCTATTAACACATCTTCCACAATGAATCGAGAACTACGTGCTTAGACTATCCAAAAATTCTGAGTGACAACTGATAGCAGATTTAAGAAAACACAGTTTATATATCATCATGTTTCTCTGATCTATAGATGATGTTACTTTTCACACTATTGTGTACACCAGAGAATCAGAAATATGAGTTCCACAGATAAAAGTTTACGGTCGGCCTTCTGGCGGGGTTTCAACCGTCATCAAAAGACTTATATCTGTGTAACAGGGTTCTCGAAGATTTTGCCCGCTTCTGAAGATCAAAGAGCCCAGGGGTTTTTCTGACTCGCCTGAGTACGAACTTCAAAGCGTACTCTGGGAAAGATTTTGCTCGTGAGTCTACTTCAGAGATTCTATGTTATTCCCGTGTGGTCTGTCAGGTATCGTATGACTGACAGATAAGCTCGCGTGATGAGACTCAATAAACCAACCTGATTCGCTACCTGTTATGACGGGCAGGTCACGAAAGTTGGTAAACATTGCGTTAGCTCGTGTTAAACACAGAAAAAGAGGTAGGACTAAAAAAGGGAGTAAACACAGACTGTAAATGCATGGTTTTGCTAGCAAGTCATAGAACGCAAACGGGATTACAAAGACTGTCAGATTACCGTAGGCTCTATTTCCATTATGCGTCACAGCACGGCGAAATACTCTTTCCAGTTATCTGTACTTATAAAAACAAGTTATTCTAACACTGAGATTTTTGAGATTATGTAGAAATGTTCTTCTTAATATTTATTCTAACATCTGTTCTCTACAAAAATGCTTTCTATAAAAAATCTATACAGTTTTCCGACTCTATAAATTGTCCATGTACTGGCTAGTACAGCACACGGGCTTATAAAAAAACGTCCTACATTTTAGAATTTGTTAAGGTTACCTGACAATAAAATCTCCAAGCTCTATCTCTGTCTTATTGTTCTTTTGTCTGTACGCGCGTAGGTATTTATTTGCCTACCATTTTGCACCTGACACCTGTTTCCTCTGCTGTTCTATGGAAAAGAGTCAGGAGCTCATGATCTCGTAATCTTGACAACAGAGCAAATGCTGATTTCAGCACGTATTTTGTCTCTTCTCACGTCCCAATCAAGCGACCTAACTGTGCTATTGCGAGTGTTCTCGTGAACATATGTCCACTGTTTATAGTTACAATTACATTCCTTCTCTTATAAATTTAATAAAACGTAACTCAAAATTACATTACTTTGTCTTTGTTTTTTAAGAGTAAAATTTTAGAGTGCGCTCTAACAATGTGAGAACTACTGTATAAGGCTTCAACAGCTTTCAGTCAAAGGTACCCAGTGAACTGCACGTGATGTGATTCTACTAAACACTGCGATTCGCTTGTTTTGTCTATCGCTTGTAGTTAGAATGACATCTGCTGATCTCAGGGTCAGCTAAAGTGAACTACGTTTTAGTTTGTAAAATTTAAATGTAAGAAATAATGCTACACGGTTTCACTGTGCGTTATAAGCTAGCTTTTTGCTATATTATATTATACTATATATTATGTAAAGGCAAGGTTGCCGCTGGAGCATGCGTTGATGTTGCATTTTTCATTATTATACTATTATATGTTAATTCTAACATTATAACTTACTCATAACTATCCATCAGAGCATGGCACGGTCCTATCTTATCGTAACGTTGCCTGGTCGTGTGCTTGTGTTTAAATGGCTTTGTCCTTAACCCCGTTCTGATAATTCGTTTTTTTGGTGTTTAGTTTTTCTGCTGTTCCATTTTAATTCTTGTTTTAAGTTTTGTTTCCACATATATCGAGAAGAGTCATTGGGAGACGCGGCTTTAATTCAGGTGTATGCCATACTCCGTTTGTTGGCCATATGTGGGTTTTTCTTTCAGTATTTCTTTAAAGCTGTCTATCCATTTGTCACTTTTACGTCACGTCACTTTCATGTCTTGTCACTGTCATGTTTCGGCACTCCTTCTGGTATTCGAAACCACCATGCGTCATAATATAGACTGATGGTTCATAATTAATGAGAGAACTTCACTAATGTAGACGTAAAGGTTAAAGGTCATTGCAATAAGCGTCTTTGAAAGATAACAAATGAAGAGACACGTTGCTTATTGTACTCAAATTGTCTGCTATATGAAAAATAGGAAGCAAGACAAAAAATGAAGACAATAATAATAATAATAGCAGGACGTGGAACACGAGTAAGAAACACAGTATGTCCATGTCAAGGTGACTGTGTAATCAATAAACACTCTGGCATCAAATAATGGACTCTGGAATGAGACTGGCTTCCTTTTTGTCTATGTACAGTACTAATTCACAACAATTTGGTTCTTCTTTAATGTTGTCTTATGTACCATTCGCTGATATTCCTAGACCACTCTTGCACAAATATGTTATGATAAACAGTATTCTTGTAGCTTATTTCATCCTGGCCAGATAATCAAATATGGAAGTTCTCACAGATAATCAAATATGGAAGTTCTCACAGATAATCAAATATGGAAGTTCTCACAGATAATCAAATATAGAAGTTCTCACAAATAATCAAATATGGAAGTTCTCACAGATAATCAAATATGGAAGTTCTCACAAATAATCAAATATGGAAGTTCTCACAGATAATCAAATATGGAAGTTCTCACAGATAATCAAATATGGAAGTTCTCACAAATAATCAAATATGGAAGTTCTCACAGATAATCAAATATGGAAGTTCTCACAGATAATCAAATATGGAAGTTCTCACAGATAATCAAATATGGAAGTTCTCACAGATAATCAAATATGGAAGTTCTCACAAATAATCAAATATGGAAGTTCTCACAAATAATCAAATATGGAAGTTCTCACAAATAATCAAATATGGAAGTTCTCACAGATAATCAAATATGGAAGTTCTCACAAATAATCAAATATGGAAGTTCTCACAAATAATCAAATATGGAAGTTCTCACAAATAATCAAATATGGAAGTTCTCACAGATAATCAAATATGGAAGTTCTCACAAATAATCAAATATGGAAGTTCTCAAAAATAATCAAATATGGAAGTTCTCACAAATAATCAAATATGGAAGTTCTCACAGATAATCAAATATGGAAGTTCTCACAAATAATCAAATATGGAAGTTCTGACAAATAATCAAATATGGAAGTTCTCACAGATAATCAAATATGGAAGTTCTCAAAAATAATCAAATATGGAAGTTCTCACAAATAATCAAATATGGAAGTTCTCACAGATAATCAAATATGGAAGTTCTCACAAATAATCAAATATGGAAGTTCTGACAAATAATCAAATATGGAAGTTCTCACAGATAATCAAATGGAATAATAATCAAATATGGAAGTTCTCACAGATAATCAAACATGGAAGTTCTCACAGATAATCAAATATGGAAGTTCTTCTCACAGATAATCAAATAAGGGAGTTCATTCACATATAAATCTAACAATGGAAGTTCTCACAGATAATCAAATATACAACACTGTGACACTCACCTACATATAACACTCTACAAGGATATCTTAAAAAAATCACTGATAACTTTTCAAATAACAATATGTATTCATTACTGGCATGAATGAATATGTGTCCTGATTCAACTACAAGGGAACCAGGAATCACAATCAATTTAAATTACAAGTTATATATACAGAATTTACCAATATGAATATAGTAGTGACATATATTATTACAAATATCCTATGTGTGTCAGTTGTGTAGTAGTAAAATGAGGTAATACTGGTTTTGTTTTGTTCAAGCTCTGTTGGTCTTTGTCATCATGACTTCAATAGTTTGTCTTTAGGGACTAGTATTGGAGATGTTCTCAGTTCCTGATATTAAGACAAGTAAATTCCCCTCTTAATGTTAATTTAACAAAGTCATTTCAAGATGAGGGGACATAATGTTGAGCTCAGCTGGCCAAGTTAGCTTATCTGGCGTGATGGCGGCAGGAAAGGACTCCTCTGCTCGAATTCTCCTCTGGGCTCTGGAGACACCTCACTGATAGCTAAAAGGACCAAGGAGTATGCTGTCCGACACTGGATTCAGCAAAGCTCTGACCAGGTGCTGCTCAGTACCATCAAGACCACTGTCCCTGAAATCAAGAAGGATGTACCTTCTACTTCATAACTAACTTATACTCTCTTTTACACTGATCACAATACAGCACAAACATTGAGTTCAGAGCGTTAGGCCAACTATCAGCTTCATTCTGAAGTACTTTATACCAGCATTAACCTCCTTAATGGTTACTACGCCTCTGCAATTCCAGCATTATTTCTTTCTAGTCAATCATCTAGGTGTCAGTGTACTGTTTGGCCATTCCATGCCGTTTGACTTCCCTCCGACACCCTCTGTTCAGGCTGGAGCATTATAGGCTTTATCTCTTGTTTGCCACTGAACTACACATATATATACAGGCATAAATTAACAATTTACATTCAATTTTCATTAAAAGATACTGAATGGTTCAAGCTTACCACAATTTCATGGAAATAAACACAGATACGTTGATTAGCAATGAATTCTGGCACAATTACTGGCACAAATTTCCATCTGCTTATGTTCCAGGCTTTTATTTTAGCAAAATTGTGAGCTGGCTTCAACGCACTGATGCTTTATCAAGCTTATTTAAACAAGTGGTTTCGAACTAACGCTCCCAAGTGATTATATCCAGCGAGTCTAGCCAATGAGGCCCCGTTTCGACAAGTGTTTGAAAAAATGTTACCTTTCCCCGTTTCCCCTAACAACGAAAGATAGTATTTATAGTCCGACCAATCGTGGTTAGGCTTTCATTTGTTGCGCTCCAATCAATTGGGAGTTTACATGGTAGGCTATTTATGTAACGTAAGGTTTTTTCAAACACGTTATAAAAAAAATTTTATGAGCAGAAATGATTCCATGCTGTCAGGCATCCTCACTATTTTATTTTGGGTATAATTTATTAATTCCTGGACTATTTGCGTAACGTTTTACATATTATTTGTCAGCAAGCCCTAAGGAACCCAAATATACCAATTTGAAAGAGCTACGTGGCTGCGTTCAAAATATGTATTTTCTACCTCCTGTTTCGAAGATGTGATGTCTGGGTACTGTTATGTTTTCAACCGTAAACCCATCTATTGTTATCTTTCCTAATAAGCGTTTTTTATGATTTATAAACCTAACTCTGGGAAAGGGTAGTGTATTTTATCACTGTCCGTCTGAAAAACAATTAGTGCATGTAGACTTACACGCGTGATGGCAGCATTTGTGTATCGCGCGACGCGTGTTGCATGCGTTCCTGATTTTCAGCCCTCCCCTCTCTCTTTATCCTTTTGTCCATCTGTTCGTTCGTTTTGGTAACGCAGTGTAGAAAAAGACATGAATGGAATTTAAAATTTAGGTCAACTTGCATATTTCAAGGTTTTTTCTTAGAAATACAGCACACGTTTCATTGAAGAAAGCGGGTATAATACAGTAAGCTTTTACTATCAACGTGAAAGCGTTACAATTTGCAGACGAAGCAGAAAACAAGGGGGATTTCGAGTACAGTCATTGTGACAGCACTGTTCTTTACCATTCTTCTTCCTTTATTTATTATATGTATTTATTAGGCTTTATATTTACTTGATAATTTATATATGTGGATTAGAATATTCCACGACACTGTATTTGGAGGACTTCCAGATGTTGTTTAAGCTAAAGAAGGCTGTCCTTGCCTTCTTCATTCTGACATTGATGTCTTTGCCTGCCCCGCCGTCTGGTGTTACTATGCTTCCTAGGTATGTGAAGGTATCTGTCTGTACCAATTGCTGATTCCTTACCGATATGGGCTCAGTGTTGCTCACATTGAGCGTCATAACTTATTAAATCTATCCATTTTTTCTTGGATGTGTTGATGTGAATGTGCTAGTAGTGCAATGTCATCTGCATATTCCAGATCTTCCAATGTAGAAAATGTTGTCCATCTTATTCCTCTTGGACTGCCCTCTGTTGTCTGGCGCATCACCCAGTCTATGACTGTTAAAAATAGAGTGGTTGATAAGGGGCATCCCTGTCGTACTCCTGTCTTCACCTCAAAGGTTAGGTTGCTCTGCTCAACACTACACGTAAAGTTGGCATAGAGGCTTTTTATGATTGACACTATGCAGCTTGGAATTCCATAAGCCCTCAGTATTTTCCATAAACTGTCCATATGTATGCTGTCGAAAGCCTTTTCAAAATCAACAAAATTAATGTAAAGCTGTCTTTGCCATTCTGAGCACTGCTCTATAATGTTCCTGAGAGTGAATATATGATCTACGCATCTCCTGTTCTTTCTAAATCCTGCTTGTTCTTTCCTCAGTTTGTGGTCTACTGCCTTTGAAATTCTCTGTATAATTATCCTGCCTAGTATTTTGCTGGGAACTGAGAGAAGAGTTATTCCTCTCCAATTATTGCAGTCTGCAAAATCTCCCTTCTTGGGCAATTTGACAATTATTCCTTTGTTCCACTCTGATGGTGTTGTCCCCGTTTTCCAGACTTGTGCAAATAGTGGTTCTAATAGTTCTGCTGCTAGCTCAGGGTCTGTCTTAAATAGCTCTGCATTTAAGTTATCATGGCCCGGAGCTTTGCCGTTCTTTAACCCTTTGATTGCTGTGATGATTTCTTCTTTGCGTGGAATGTCTGTATTCACATGTAGATCGTATTCCGCTTCAGGAACATTCAATTGTGTCTCTGGTGGTTCCTTGTTCAGAGTTTCTCTGAAGTGCTCTGCCCATCTTGTTTCCTGTCCCTCTGCTGTCGTGATGAGATTACCTTGCTTATCTCTTACTAATGTAATATTGTTAGCACCTCGTTTTCCGCTGATGAATTTAGTTATTTTGTATACTGTGCTTTGTTCATTTCTCAGTGCTGCCTCCTTTGCCTGTCTTGCAAGATTTGTAAAATTAAAAGTACAAAACTTCTTTTATAATATTTAGAGTCATAAGTCCGAGGAAATGCTCCTCATGTGTTAAGGTTTTGAGTTGTGAATTTAAAATTACCATTAACTCGTATGGGAAGACTGCACCTTTGTGGCTACAGTAATGTGTTATCGCTCATTCTGTACAAAACATCTGCATTCCATTCATATTGAAGGGGTAAGTCTTAAAATGTATATTTTCTTAATTTATATGTACCTTTCACATGCGGGAAATGCTATTTCTGTAAAGTTGGGAATGATACTGGCAGCCTCATCATGTCAAATAAATCGCCACATAAACTATCACTGCAAGAGCTGGTGACTACTTCGTGCGGATTTCCTCTCAAGAAACCAATAGCAAAGGTAGCCCTCATGCTCCATAGGGAGCCAAAGGATGATGATGAAATCATAATGTATATTTCAGATGTCAACACTCTATTTCAGATTGATGTATGTATAATTATGATTGATTTGCATTCTTCCGCTCCCCGAACACAATTTCATTTGGCTCGAGGGTCTGAGATTTCATGTTTATAAGCATCGGGAAAATTGAGAGGAAGATAAAATGGTGGATGATAGCGGAGGTCGCCTGATGCTTACATCAGAAGATACAAGATTTACGGGAGGTTCGATTTTACATTTCTCTCCGTTTCCGGTACTAGTTACTAGTACACAACTCTGGTCACCACCTATAAGAGACGGTCTAGAGGACACTCGAAGCGGCGACATTTGTGGGAACGCAAAGCAACGAACGTGCTCGCAAAAGACATTCGACTGAAGGGAGAAGGAACAGTCAAGAATTCACTGTGAACCAGCATCAACTACACCAGACTACAGCGACAACTCTTCGCCGCAACTGGACAGTTAAGTTGACCTAATATCATTTCCCAAATATCATTCCACTAAATTTCATATCTTCCCATCAAGAAAATAACAATTTTCTAAAAGACGATAACACTATATTTAACTGTTTTCTAAAATTACCTTTTTCATTCTTTAGCCTTACTTTAACAATATTTCATTAAAAAATCTCCTGTTTATAAACTGAAATCCTCATACAATAATAAGAGTGACATAACAATAAATAAAGAGATAACAGTTAAACCATCACTTTTCGGCAGCAGTAACACTTCATTTAAAACACATACCGTAAAACCTGATTTAACAATAATCAATCGACACAACAAAACAGCTTTTATAGTGAAGGCAGCAATACCATATGACGCCCATTTAGATAAATGTTACCAACATAAATTTGATAAGTACTATCCATTGACTGTAGAAATTAACGAACTAGGCTATCGTTCGCATATAATCGTACTGATAATTGGTAGTTTGGGTCATGTTGTCGCTAGGGTTGCGGAAATTTGAAGCCAAAGTTCTATGTAAATATGTCAGCTTTAGTGCAATTATAGGTTCTTACAGAATATGGAAACTTCGATCTAAAAAACACCCATTTTAAATTGCTGGAGATGTTTTCCACATAGTCTAATCTCAATTGTGCTCTGTCTACTATACCAAACGACTATTGTATTTAATGCTATATTTAATATCTCACTCCACTAGCTGTCAAAGCTTTTTATGGCAAACAAAAATTCTGATAAAACCCCCATGTAAAAACACCCATATTGCTCTACTTGAATGTTATTCCACACACATTTTGTAAATTTCATTAATACTCATTTTTGGCAGGTTATATCATATCATATCATATCATTATATGCCAATGTCTTTTAGAAAGCTTAAAGATTGTTATGTACGACCCACATAGAACTACTTGAGACGTCTTCAACACTTTATGTAAATTCTAATGATTCTCCTATATGCCATGTTGTATCTACTATATCATGTCTGTAAATATTAATGTATTTTATGGAGAGTAAAGATTCTGATATGTATATATGTATGTGTGACGTACGTCTAGTTCGACAAGTGAATTTTCCCATGATTTGATGGATGATAAAAGGGACTTTTAGCTTTTCATAACATTAGAACCCCTGAACATTTGTTGTAACTTTGTTGTTTCGCCAGAGCGAACCGATTCCACCGGGGCTCATTAAGTATGCGGCATGAGATTTAAAGACACTGAGACGATCCCCAGAACAGAGAAGCTAGTTTCTCGCAGGAATTTCTCATCTCCGTGCAAACACTGAACCGCTCGCAAGATGGACCAGAGCGGTCAGAAGAAAGCGGAGGCAGCGAACAGAGCAACGTCTCGCAGGAAGATGACACGGCAGTGCGAACCAGAGTAGACGAAGAAAGCTTCTTGCAGACCTCGCACTTCTGTGGCAACCGGCAGACTTGCCCGATAGACTGAGAAACAGGAGAGACGGAGATCGGAAGCCAGGGGGCAATCGCGGTTAACACGACGGCTAGAAACCTCGACTTTTCCTGGGTTCTAAAGAGGCGCTAGAATCTAACAGGTCCCACTCATCTTGAATTCCATTTAGATATATACAGACCCTGAAGAATACAACTTTATCACTCGTTTCACCAGACCTTGACAGAAGCACTAGCATAGTGAAATCCTGTTTGATTCACTCTGGATACTCAACTTATTTGCAGTGAATTCTATTCTGTGCTAAACGGTATAATATATTTGTTTTAAAGTGATCAGTGGTCTAGTTCATTCATTCATTTTATTTCACTGGATTTTGTGATTAACTTAAAGCTATTAAATTAAACTTATCTCAAATAGTTCCAGTGGAATAGGTAAAGAAATATCTATTATATTATTTCCCAAAATGATAGATACTTAAATGCTTAAAGTAACATTTAAAGACGCGAGGGAATTTATAACTAAATTTAATTGAGTTTAGTTCTAGTTTTTACTATGTTTTAACTATTAAATTCGCGTGGAGTTATTCCTGAATTTTATAAAAATTGTAGACGCGAGTGTATAAATAGTTAACTGTAAATTTATCGCGCTTTGGAAATGATACTTGATTTCGGTATGAATTACATTTTTTTTTTTTTTTTTTTTTTTTTTTTTTTTTTTTTGCGTACGCCCGCTAATACTCGAGGCGAAATCTCAGGTTATTATTATTATTATTTATGTCTAACCTGACATTGATTTTACGTGAGTATCCCTTTATTTCTTGTACAGAGACAGGTGTCCCTCGCCATTCAGGCAAATACTCGCCGATTTCGGAGGTACCCATTGCAGCTGGGTCGGCTCAGGAGCCGCCAATCCCTGGTCGACGATACTTTTTCAAATGTCCTCGCCAGGTCTCGAGTTAATCCAGTCCAAATCCCGGTCGACGAAAAATCTTCAAATGCCGTCGCCCGGGTTTGATCCTGTATCACCCGGTCGCCAGAGTGGTGTTGTAACCACTACGCTAGCGCGGCTCCCGGTATGAATTACATGTTTTCTATCTTTTATCTAGAGTGATCGTTACCTTAGCGATCCCAGAAAGAAGAAGTACAACCTGGTAAAGAGTCTCCAGACTCAGTTCTTAAACCCCCTTCCAGAATCTGATGAGACTGTGTATTAAACTTTAAATCTTTGAGGCGATCCTATGTTTGGGATCCAGCTATCTAAATTAATAGAAAGAAAGCACCCCCATTGACAAATTTAAACACCTCACCAAGTATATTCAATTGTAACTGGAAGAAGAACAATCGCCAGAGTTTTTTTTAATTAAAATTACTGCTACAGAGAGAGAGAAGAGAGAGAGAGAGAGAGAGAGAGAGAGAGAGAGAGAGAGAGAGAGAGAGAGAGAGAGAGAGAGAGAGAGAGAGTACATATTTACCTGAACTGTGACGGTACCTAGTTTTTCCTCACGGGATTTTAAAACCTACCTCACTGGACAGTTGTAGTCACCTCGGTTTTTTTAAAGAAGAAGGTTCACCACCAGCGGTGAAATCTAAGAAGCCACATCCCATTCTCACCAGTATCTAACTGCGACGGTGCCATCCCATAGACTCTTTTTATATCAGAAAAATAAACCACAAGAACATTTAGTCTTGACGACCGGCGATAAGCGGGAATATTTGCTACCAGCCAAACCTCGCTAAATCTGGGGCCGGACATTGAAGTAACAGACACTCTCAATATGTCAAGTGTTAATTGATGAGTTTTTTTTGTATAATTCTATGGATTTCCTGCTTCCAAGATCGGTAAGTCTGTGTGTGAGTTTGTGTGTTGGCCAGCACGTGCGTGCATGACTAAAAGGAGATTTATGTGCAACTATTTTAATTGCTGTACCTGGTAGACACTTTGTTATTTTATTTCTTACATGATTCACTTTATAAGTGGGATTTCTTAACCTCTGTTATTTCCCCTTCCTAGTCTGCTTAGTAGAAAAGAAAAATAGTTAAAGAAAATAGGACTAGTTTCCTAATCCCTCTTTTCAGGATAGATTAACTGTTGGGTTAACTTATCTACTTCTGTTAACTACCTGTCATTTGGACCGGGTTCCTTTTTCCATTTTTCTGTACAAGAGGGAAGGGCATATTGAACACTACTCTTCAACAACGCCCCACCCTCCTTGTTTTTTTTGTATTTTGAAACTTCGATTTCTGCATGTAAATTGATAATTGTTTGTGACTTGATTTTTTTAAATGCTAAATAAAAGGAATAAAACTTTTAGCATTTGTGTTGGCAGGCCCAAACCCAAACTTTCCCATATTCGTTATCGTAGTTTGTATTCACGTGCGTCTGTGTGTCTGAAGCACCAAATCGGTGTGAGCGCAGTTGTGAGTCTGGAAACTGGCAAATAATTGTTTGTCCAGAAGAGTTTTTTTGGAGTAGAATTGAGAGGCAAATTGTCGTAAAACAGTATGTCCTTACTCTTCCCAGCACTCTGTGAATCAACTATTTACTTCTAAAACCCTTACTATCACATAGCCTTTTCCATCATTCTCCACTCTAAACAGGACCACTATTTCCAAGACTCTTCCTCTCAAATAAATTTACGACAGTATGTATGTTTATCGCTGTATGAATTTATGTAAATTTACTTTGTGTAAATTCTAATGATTCTCCTATACGCCATGTTGTACATTATTATATCATGTCAGTACATATCAATGTATTTTCTGGAGAATAAAGATTTTGATATGTATGTATGTATGTATGGTATTCCACGCACACTTTGTAAATTTCAATAATACTCATTTTTGGCAGGTTATATCATATCATATATCATATCATTATATGCCAATGTCTTTTAGAAAGCTTAAAGATTGTTGTGTATGTGTAACACAAAGATTAGATGTAAAAACACCCACATAGAACTACTTAAGACGTCTTCAACACTTTATGTAAATTCTAATGATTCTCCTATATGCCATGTTGTATCTGTTATATCATGTCTGTACATATTAATGTATTTTATGGAGAATAAAGATTCTGATATGTATACCTTCGTTATCAATGGCGACTGGATACTGTCACCCCTCATCGTGAATGGAAAGATCCACTGACCCTTACTATTGTGTGCGCTGCGAAAAGACACTTTACCACGGCGCTGACATGTGTGTCAGATTGTGTGTCCAGTAGAATCGTGAATGTTTGGTTGTTGCTCATGTCCCAGAAGAGGGTGACGGTAACTGAAGGCTGGAGACTTTTGATGTCAGCTTGTAAACTGTGTTCGAATTGAATTCAACGGATTATGAACGTTTGGCCATTGTTTCCTGCGCGGGGTTTAGCACACTTGCGGACTCTAAATGATTACCCGATATGATATGGTGTTTTATACTAAATCAAGTACATGTTAATGTATTTTTTTGGATTCTTCTTCTTCTGCGTTCAGTTTGTAGTCATGCTAAATCTGCAGGCCTGTCGCCAGGACGAAGTCCACAGCTTTACCAGGTCGGCGCGGCAGCCCCATAGCTTCTGCTGGAGCTCAGCACCCTTTGGCCAGGACGCACGTCGCGGTTCATCGTGGGTTGGACAGTTCTGGAGAATGTGTTCTGGGGTCTGGATTCCTGTTCCGCATGGGCATTCATTTGTGTGGGATATCTTGAGGCGATAGAGATGTCCTAGTAATCTGCAGTGGCCGGTTCTCAGGCGGAACATTGTGGTCTGTTGGTATCTGTTTAGATGGTGTATTGGGTCATCTCTGCTGTATATATCCCCTTCCTCCTTCCACTGATTTTTGTACTTGTTGTGGATTATGGTTTTTGCTTCCCGATACGGCAATGGATGGCTGTATTGTTCCATTTTACTGCCACTTCTTGATAGAGCATCTGCTTTCTCATTACCAGCAATTCCACAATGGGCAGGTAACCACTGAAGGGCAATGGTTGATGACCTTTGGATGATGTTAAGCTCAGATCTGATCTCATTCATCATGTTATCATTTCTGGTGTTTTGTATTGATTCCAGTAATGATCTGCAGTCGGTGAAGATTACTATCTTAGCTGGTGGTTGTTGTTTGGGTCTGGTGAAGATTTTCAGGGCTTGCAGTAGTGCCATAGCTTCTGCCCTGAAATTGGAGGAGATCTTTCCAGTTGGGAAGGCCTTTCGGATGATCTTTCCATTTAGGAATCTTATAAAAATGCCCCCACCACCGTTCTTTACTGTCCCCTCAGCGGATCCATCTGTGTATGCGTGTGTCCAACTCTTTCGGGTTGTACTTTTCTTCAATCATTTCTTGAGCCAAGGTTTTTAGTTGTTGAGGGGTCTGGTGGCCTTTATTTTTTATTTCAGGGACTTCTGTGAAGATAGATATATTTCCATGGCAGTCGTCTGGCTCCTCATAGTCAATTAACATTTCAATCTCAGTAGGTTGTTTTGGGAGGAGGTCTTCATGGCATCGATGCAGATGTTTGGAGATGTTTATGAAGCTGGTTCTTTTCAGCCTGTTCTTTGTCAAGCTATGGAGTCTGGCATGCATTGGATGACTTGGCATTCGTAGAAGTTTCTCACTGTGAGTGAATACCTTTTCCTCACGTCTGTCATTCAGAGAGCGGATGTTGGTGTATCTCTCCATTGTCTGGATTGGAGAAGTCTTCATCCCTCCAGTATTAATCTAAGGCCTGAATTTTATACTTTCCCTAGACGTTCTGTGTTTGTTTTAGATGCCGTGGCCCAGGCTGACATGCCATATTCAAGTACAGGCCTGACTGTGCCTGTATAGACTTTTTTTTAGTATGTTGGTATTTGCCCCCCAACTTGTGCCAGCCAGTTTCTTCATAATAGAGAGCTTTCTTATTGCTCTCTGTTCTACTGCATTTATGTGCGGCTTCCAGGTGAGTCTCTTATCCAACTTGACTCCCAGGTATGTTGGATTTTCCTCGATTGGAAGCTCACTTCCATTTAGTTGCAGTTTGATCGTTTCTTGGCGATTTGACAGAGAGAAGCAGGTTGCTACTGTCTTGGAGAGGTTTATCTGTACTCCCCACTCTTATGCCCATTTACCGATGGTATTTAGCGCTGCTTGCATCCTGAACTTCGCAGTAGGCAAATGTTCAGCAGCACACCAGGCAGCAAAATCGTCAGCATGAAGAGCCCTGGAGATATGCCCGGACAGTTTCTCTGCAATATCATTTATATATATGATAAAAAGTGTGGGGGAGATAACTCCTCCTTGTGGCACACCTTGTTGAAGAGTGACGCGATGGCTCAGATTCCCATCAAGTTTTACTCTTGCTGTGCGGTATCGGAGAAAGTCCCGTATCCAGCTGAACATTCTCCCTTCAATTTTGTTGTTGAGCATCTTAAGGAGGAGTCCTTCTTTCCATACCTTATCAAAGGCTTTTGTCAAGTCTACAAAAACAGCCAGAACTTTCTTTTTCTCCTGAAAGGCATTTTCTATTTCCTGTGCTAGATATACCAGCTGGTCTTCGGTGCTGCGGTTTTTCCTGAATGCTGACTGTGTGTTATCAAGCAGATGGTTTTTTTCCAGATGTTTCATTAATCTTGAGTTCACCATTCTTTCCATTACCTTACCCAGACAGCTCAGAAGGCTAACTGGTCGGTAGCTGGACTTGCTTGTTTTCTCCTTTTGTTTCTTTCTGATGGGAACAATGATTGCTTCTCGCCATCGATCTGGGAATTTTCCAGTACTCCATGATTGATTGAAGATTAGGAGGAGCTTGTGCCTGGCTACAGGTCCAAGGTTCTTGATCACATCATTTGTGATACCATCTTTTCCTGGAGCTTTCATGTTCTTTAGTTTTGTTATGGCAGCATTTAGTTCTCTCAAAGTAAGGGATGACTTCATGCAGGTATCTGGGTTTTGGTGCTTCAGTTTTTCTTTTACTTCCTTACGTACTTCTTGGATACGTGCATGTGGAAGTGATGTGGTGCTTTCTTCCTTGTAGAAATCTGCCAGGATGTTTGCTGCCATCTTTCCTGTGTGGTTTTTTTCGTTTTCCTTGATGACAGTCTTGCAGTAGCTGGTTGTTGTTTCTTCATTTAGTACTCTTGTCAGATTCCACAGCTTGCTCGAGTCCTTTTCCATGTTGAGACTGCTGGTCTTCTGGTGCCAGCTCCTTTGGATTTCAGCTTTCTTTTGTTCATTAAAAGCTTGTTTTATGCTGTTGTGTCTCTGGGTGTTCTCTAATGTGGGACTTTGCTCCATAGTTTCCCGTGCTTTATTTAAGTCACTATGGAGTTTTCCCAGATTGTCACTCCAGTATGGTTTGTAGTCTCGTCGTTTACCTCGTGGAATTGAGTTCTTTGCTGCTTGGATGATTGCCTCACTGATGATGGAAATGTTTTTATTGACATTATTTGAGTGGGTAATGTTCTGACAGAGGTTATCGATTTGTTCTTTAAAAAATCCCCAGTTTGCTTTTTTGAAATTCCAGCTAGGAGACATATTAATTTGTCCTGCACTTCTTACCTCAGATATCTGTAATGTGACTGGTACATGGTCACTTCATCCCAGTTGGTTATTTACTGTTCTAGTGGTGAGTCGATGTATGTCATCTGTAGCCATAGCAAGATCTGGTGTGCTCGTTGTTTTCCAAACTCTGGAATAGAAGATGGGCTTATCCTCTGGTTGGTTTATTAGAATTAGTTTATTCTCTACCATCCAATCTTCCACCTCTTCTCCTCTCAGATCTGTTGCTTCATAGCCCCAGCTGGGTGAGTGGCTGTTGAAGTCGCCCATAATGAGGTGTCTTGATGCTGCAAGCTTCACTTTGTGTAGCTCCAGAGTTGTGGTTGGAGGGCTGTAGCAGTTTGTGATCATTAAGTCTCCACTGGGCAGCAGTAGTTGGACTGTTATGTATTCAAGTTTGTCCTCACCAGATCTGTGTATCTCTACTGCTGGGATTGAGGTTTTAATCAGCGTGAGGATTCCTCCCTTAGTTCTTTTTGCCCTGTCTTGGTGGAAGAATTCGTATCCACGTATGAAGAATCGTTGGGTATCTTTTAGGTGAGTTTCTTGGATGCAGATTATATCAATGTTATTTTCCCTGAGGAATTCTTGTAACTCCGGTTTCTTGTTCCTCACTCCTTCTGCATTCCATTGAGCCACTGTAAGGCAGTGGGTTGGTTGGTCAGTTGCTCTACTTTGCCTTCCCCCGACCATTTGGTTGGCAAAGGCACCGGTTGCTTGGGTGGGCCCTTTCGAGGCTAGGGGCCCGGCTCCGCTCCTCCCCGGTTGTAGCTGATAGGAGCGACGCCATGACGTAAGTCGAGATTGTCGCATGACTCCATACTGCAAAAGCGTGTGTGTCCTAATTTTTCCCGGTGTCTGCGCCGTAGCTAACACACTCCGTCTTCGGCAGGCCGGGTTGTGTTTGTTGTTCAGGGTTGTCTCCCATAGCCTTTCCATCTCCCAGTGGTAGCTGCAAGGCAGCAGTTGGTTTGTTTACCGAGGTTTACCTTCCCCGTGGCTAGAGCTTATAGCGGCTCTTACTCGCTTGATGCACCCGTCATAGGACATATGGGGGATTTCAGTGGGGGTATCAGTGCCACCTGTTATCCCTCCCCGTCCTGCTGGGAGGACATCGCCGTTTGGTCCGCGACTGCTTATTCGTCCAGCAATACTGACTTAATTCGCAGCTGACACACAATATCTGGAGGTCGTTCCACTATCCGCCACCCGTGGACGCGCCTGGTCGGGGTCGGTCGCCCCTTTGCCAGGATTTTTTTTGGACAATAAAGATTCTGATTATGTATGTATGTATGTGTGTGTATGTATCTATTTATGTATCTATGTATCTATATATCTATGTATCTATCTATGTATCTATGTATCTATATATCTATGTATCTATCTATGTATCTATGTATCTATGTATCTATGTATCTATGTATCTATGTATCTATCTATCTATCTATCTATCTATCTATCTATCTATTTATCTATCTATCTATCTACCTATATAAAGGTATGTATATATTGTAGTGGTGTTTGATGGTATTGTATGATGGTGTTATTACTAAATGTAAATTTTATGAGGCCAGCTGTGAAGGCTCCTGAGATAAAATGTAGTGGTGAATTGTCAGAAGGCCTTTCTTGCTACCACTACGACCTCACACTTAATTTTTTTTTTATGAATGTGGCTACGTAAAGTGTCTAGGGTTATGCTATGTAGTATGGTGTAATGGATTATAAATATACCCACAGATATGTAACAAGACTAATAATATTAATAATTGTTAAAATACACTGAACTAACTCACGTGTGTAAAAATTTTGATAAAATTATATTACATTTATTTTGTTCTGTGTCAATTTTTTAGGTTGACCAGAACTTAAAAAGATTTAGAGATTTTGAAAAAAGAAATGCATGGAATAGTATATCATAAATGCAATAGTGTACATATATATGTACTATACTAGTTAGTTTTATTAAAATGTTCTAGTATTCATCTACTTGGGAGGATAGTACTGTTTGTGCTGTTGGGGTGGCCTCATCACACCTGTCTATATTGACTACACAGTGTCCAGAAAATGGTGGGAATCTTTATGGGGTTCTTAGTAACTAAAGGGCGTTGGTGAAAGTCCAGCAGACCAGAGGCTCACTCATCTGGTAGTTGTCGCTCTGGTGCTGAAATCAGGTGGTCCCACCTCTCCGTGCTGGCGGGCAATAATGGTGGTCTCTGTCACAAATACTGCACAGATACACTCGAGTAAAGTCACCAACTGAATAGACACTGCTTTGTTGACGACAGAAACTCGCAGCTCTGCAATCAAAGTATGGGCCATGTGTCAAAATCTATTCTCTACCCACGTCTGGACACAACAGTGACACAACAACCACATCATACAGACAGGTCAGATCTCTCTGACCAAACAGCACATTTACCATGGCGGTTTTACATCAGATAGATCCTCCCAGACCATAGATCCTGAAAAATGTTTATTAGTTTTCGGCCCTAAAAGAGGATAGGTAATATGTATCATTATTCTCAACACTTGATCTGTCTTGCATAATCCTTGCTGGAGTTTATGTACATTGTTGGTCCCTAGACCCTGACTAGGGCGGGGGGTCTAGAGCAAATCCCTACTTGTTTGTAAGGCTATATTTCGATATGGCAGTATCAAATCACTCAAACATGAAACAATATTCAAATTATATAAGGAAATAATTTCAATCTTACCAGATTATGAATAAATAACACAGAATTGCTAGCAAAACTCAGCTGAGCTGCTGGCTATAGTATGGCGTCCCTAAATTTATTTCACTTGCTTTCATATGGAATCACCACACTTTAAAATCTGTGTCTATCACTGAACAACTATTGAAGAATGGCCCCACTTTCGCGTCTGAGCGCTAATGATATGATTGTCTGTGGCCAATCACTGCCTCGGTTTATTTTAAATTTCAAATTTCCTACCATAAAGTCATTTCAGTCATGCTTCAGTCAAGTATGGATGTTTATCTGTTAGTCTGTCCGTCTCTACTTGTGTTTCTAAAAAAATGTGCTTGGTTTTTCAACCAACCTTTCTCTCCCCTCCAAAATTTTGTCGTTAAAAGTTATTTTTAGACACAGCCACCACAATATCCCCTTTCCTCCATACCACCCCAATTGCGTCTCCTAGCCTTTCCAGTCATATTTTTTTCCTTTTTTGATCCGCCGTTCCCCTCCTGTCTAGCAAGTCAATTATTATGGAGGATGATGACCCGCGGTCTAGGCGATCATGTACTTCAGCAGCCTACGCATTATGTTTTTATCCTTAAATGTTATCTTTGGAGGGATTTTACCGTTGTATCTCTGTCAATTTCACTACACATCTCCCCACTTGAAAACATGCCTATGGCAAGTTCCAAAACCAGCGATACACATAGGTAAAATTACTCCTCACGTCTGCCACTACTCTAATTTTTATCACAGGGGTGCCGACTGAGGAAATCTGCACCGACATTCAATTTGCCTGGGATATATTGGATACTAAACTGATAAGGTTGAAGCAATAAAGACCACCTCAGCAATCTTGCGTTTTCATGCTTAGCCTGAGACAAGAACACGAGAGGCTGATGGTCCGTCTCCACCACAAATGTCCTACCATACAGATAGATTTGAAACTTCTTTATTGCCCAGATTAATGCTAAACATTCTTTTTCGCTTGTGGAGTATCCTTGTTCCGCCTTATTCAATTTGCGGCTTGCATAAGCGACTGGTTTAAGTTCCCCATCAGGTGAAGATGATCTTTGCAACAAAGCCCCTCCGAGTCCTACATTACTTGCATCGGTTCTTAAGACAAAGTCCTGTGTCAAATCAGGCAGTTTGAGAATAGGCTTGCTAGTGAGTTTTTCCTTTAACTCTTGGAACGCTAGTTCACATTGTGCAGTCCAAATAATTTTATCTGGAAGTCCCTTGCGAGTCAGATCAGTCAGAGGAGCACAAATAGCGTTAAAATTTTTGATGTATTTCTGATAAAATCCGCATAACGACACGAATGATCGCACGTCCTTTTTTGTTTGCGGCCTAGGTGCTCTCTGCAGTTTTTCCAAATTCTTAGGATCAGGGGTCATATTACCCTGATATACCGTGTGTCCCAAGAATTCCAACTCTTTGCATCCAATACAACATTTTGTGGGCCTAGCAGTTAAGTTTGCCTCCCGAAGTCTATCAAACAACATCTCCAGAGCTTCAATGTGTTCTTCAAATGTCTCTGTGGCGACGAGAATATCATCCATGAAATTTGTGATACATGGGTTATTCAGGGGGTCCAACAATTTTCGCATCATCCTTGAAAACACACTCGGAGCATTTTTCAGTCCGAATGGTAGCATATTGAATTCATAATGTCCATCCGAAGTGCTAAAAGCCAAATAAGGTCTCACTTCAGGCTTCACTGGGATCTGGTAATAGCCTTTACTAAGATCCACCTTTGTAAAGTATTTTGCCTTGTTCAGTCTGGCAAATAACTGTTTTGTGTCTGGTAATGGATCCACTTGTCCTTCTGTGACAGCATTCAGTTTCCTGTAATCTATGCACAATCTGTGTTCCCCAGACGGTTTTCTCAACAAAACGACACTAGAACTAAAAGATGATTCACTGTGCGAAATAATCCCCTCCTTCAACAAATACTCTATTTCTTCCTTCAATGCCTTCTCCTTCGCGAACGGAATAGAATAGGCTCTCATACAGATTGGGTTTGAGTCTACCAGTTTCATGTCATACTGTAGTAAATTTGTATGGCCTGGTTTATCTGTTAATACATCTGTATGTTCCTCCAGAACCTGTTGAACTCTCTCCCTCTGGTTTTTAGTCAGGTGCTTACTGACTTTTACCTGTGCTGCTGTTTCACAAGGATGTAATGGGTATTCATGTGAGGTGAGTGGTTCCTTTTGCATCTGGGTTGCAATAGCCAAGGTCAATAAGGGGGTACTTTCCTGGAGTGGTCTGTCCAGATACTTCTTTAACAGGTTTACATGATAAACTTTTTCCTTCCCCTTTTTGTCAATTTTATAGTTTGTTCTAGACACCTTCTCTAGAACCGTATATGGACCTTGCCAACCAATTTGTAATTTATTCTGGCTTCCGGGTAGTAGAAGCAGCACCTTCTCTCCGACTGCCAGTTCCCTGTCCTTTGCCTTCCTATTAAAATATGCTGCATGTTTCTTCCTGGCTTGTTTCAAATTATCATTTGCCAGTTTCCATCCAGCTTTCAAACGAGTGGTCAGTTCGTTCACATATTGATATGATGAGGTAACAGTCTCTTCCGCCTTCTCATCTGTCCAGGTCCTTAATAGGGCTACATCTGGACCTTTAATTTATCATACGTATTTTTCATGGAACCCGTCTGGTCCCGTCCATTAGAAGCCCTATAGTGAGGACTTTTCTTCCTAGAATCATCACTCACAAATCGACCACTACCAATTTTTCTCTGGGGTTTGTCTCCCCACTTAAGATTGTTTATGAGAGATCTTCGCTCTCTTGTCTGTTCTTCCAGTTTATATAAGTCTGACCGAGGGATTGTCATCCTATCCTGGGTAAATTTTCTTCTTTGTACTCTTCGCATAGTGGCCATGTTAATCCATTCAAGTGAAGACTGGGTGTGAAAAGGGGGCTCCCATTCCACTTTGTCTACCCGAGTATAATTAGTTTTCCTTTCAGGCCTAAAGTTGCCCCGTGGCGTTTCTAGGTCCTGCACATATTTTCCCTTTGTGGGTGTTCCCTCATGAAATACGCCACATGCTTCTACAAAGTTTTCAACATCGACATTTACGTCGGGCCAATAGTATTTTCGAGCAATCTTTTGGCAGATGGTACCGACTTTCTCATGGTCACCATCTGTTCCAACATGTAAGCTCCTTATTAAGTTTGCCCTATATATCTTGGGAAGAACTAACTGTCCGTGACCAGTGGATCTAGTTCCTGTCTTCCTGTATAATAGTTTGTTCTTCATGAAATATTCCCCCTTGCTCGGAGGTGTGTGGCATTTGGGCAATTTTTTAAAACAGGGCTTGAGTGTCCTATCCTCAGCCTGCGCCTTCCTCATCTCCTCTGGATGAGCATTTATAGGTTCACCTTCTTCCTCCTTCTTCTGTGACCTGGTCTGCACTGTCGCCATGATCACAGGTTTCTCGGGATTCCCCAAGAAGACGTATCTACACCCCAATATCAGAGGGTAGATTGGTTCATCTATCACTGCTGCTCTGATTTCTCCTTCCACATAGCGAGTTTTCACCGTTATCCTTGCGATGGGAAGTGTCATGAGTGGTATGTCCTTAGTCGCCCCTTGTATTTCCACTGTTTCCGTGGTATACTGACTTGGGTCCACTAGGCTAGACTTCACAACTGAATCATAATCCAAACCTGTATCATAAAGGCACCTTATGGTGACCCCATTACAAATAACATCCTCACAAACTGGGGGGTGATAAGGTTCCTGTTGTCCCTTAGGATTAACCTTTAATCTTTGCGTCCCCGACTTCATTGCAGCAATGTTTGAAGGTTTCCTTCTACAAAATTCGGTGTTATGGTTATCCTTCTTGCACCATTTACACCATCTTTTTCCTTGGTTCAACGGTTTTCTTTCATTGAACTTTTGGTCATTGAACTGTGAGTTTCTGTCGCGATAGTCATTTCTTGGCCGCTCAAAGTTTGTCCTACCTTTATTTCCCTGCTCTCTATTATCAAATTTATTAAATTGCTGTGGAGCTTTAAAATTGTCTATGTGCTTCTTTTTAGCACCACTTACCTCTGCCTGGGCTGCCTGATACCTCTCAGCAACATTTAAAATTTCCCCCAACTTCTCTGCACCTTGTTCCATGAGAAATTTTCTCATGTCTGGAGCCATGGACTCTCTCAATTGCTCAATCATGATCATTTCTTTGAGATCTTGGGTCTTCCCCAGAGCCGTCCATTTCTCCAAATAGGTTTCTAGTCTAGCAGAGAATTGGTGGTATGTCTCCCCAGACAACAGTTTGGCATTTCTGAATTTCTTACGATAAAATTCACCATTCTTCTCGTACCTTAATAACAAAGCCTGCTTTAACATGTCATAATTGTCTTGGTCTTCCCTGTTCATTTTTAGCAAATACTTCATAAGAAGTACCCCTCAATCCCTGTGATAGCTTTAAACTCCACCTCTCTCTCTCTAACCCATATGTAGTAGCTAATAACTCAAAACGTCCTAGGTACCCCTCTATGTCATCGTCTTTTTCAACAAAATGGTCTAAATGAAACCCCATAGCTGAGTTTGAGGCTCCCAGACTGGGCGTAGCATCTGAGGCAAAAGGGCTGGCACCATTTTCAGGAGTCGGGCCTTGTAATTCCAGCTCCCTTAGTCGTAATTCGTGCTCCCTCTGCAACCTTCTATCTTCTGCCTCCCTTTCGGCAGTCAACCTTTTTTCTTCTGCCTCCCTTTGCTGTCGTTTTTCTTCTGCCTCCCTTTGCTGTCGTTTTTCTTCTGCCTCCCTTTCGGCAGTCAACCTTTTTTCTTCTGCCTCAATCTGCAGCCTCTTAATTTCTCTATCAGCCTCTAACCTCTTCTCTTCAACTAACCTCCTTTCTTCCCGTTCAATATATTTATCACATTCAGTCGTTACGTATTGAATTAAAATTTGACCATCCATTCCCATCTCCTTCGCGGTGAGCACAGCAGCTGATCTAAATTTTGCCAGCTCCGCCATACTTTTTAGACAATATAATAATATACAAGCTAAATCTCTAACCAGTAAATACACTAAGTACTTCTTATGACTATAGTCTAACTAATTCTAACTAACCAGTTAACTAATTAATTATTACTGGCTGTGAAGATTCACCAACTTTTATCTGCAGGGACACTTTTAATTTTAAGGGAAATTTTACAATTTATTTCCCTACTTTTATTTCTCCCACCAGGAGATCCTAATATTACTGTTGGGCTAATTATCCCTGGACAAGACCCCAATATTGTAGTGGTGTTTGATGGTATTGTATGATGGTGTTATTACTAAATGTAAATTGTATGAGGCCAGCTGTGAAGGCTCCTGAGATAAAATGTAGTGGTGAATTGTCAGAAGGCCTTTCTTGCTACCACTACGACCTCACACTTAATTTTTTTTTTATGAATGTGGCTACGTAAAGTGTCTAGGGTTATGCTATGTAGTATGGTGTAATGGATTATAAATATACCCACAGATATGTAACAAGAATAATAATATTAATAAATGTTAAAATACACTGAACTAACTCACGTGTGTAAAATTTTTGATAAAATTATATTACATTTATTTTGTTCTGTGTCAATTTTTTAGGTTGACCAGAACTTAAAAAGATTTAGAGATTTTGAAAAAAGAAATGCATGGAATAGTATATCATAAATGCAATAGTGTACATATATATGTACTATACTAGTTAGTTTTATTAAAATGTTCTAGTATTCATCTACTTGGGAGGATAGTACTGTTTGTGCTGTTGGGGTGGCCTCATCACACCTGTCTATATTGACTACACAGTGTCCAGAAAATGGTGGGAATCTTTATGGGGTTCTTAGTAACTAAAGGGCGTTGGTGAAAGTCCAGCAGACCAGAGGCTCACTCATCTGGTAGTTGTCGCTCTGGTGCTGAAATCAGGTGGTCCCACCTCTCCGTGCTGGCGGGCAATAATGGTGGTCTCTGTCACAAATACTGCACAGATACACTCGAGTAAAGTCACCAACTGAATAGACACTGCTTTGTTGACGACAGAAACTCGCAGCTCTGCAATCAAAGTATGGGCCATGTGTCAAAATCTATTCTCTACCCACGTCTGGACACAACAGTGACACAACAACCACATCATACAGACAGGTCAGATCTCTCTGACCAAACAGCACATTTACCATGGTGGTTTTACATCAGATAGATCCTCCCAGACCATAGATCCTGAAAAATGTTTATTAGTTTTCGGCCCTAAAAGAGGATAGGTAATATGTATCATTATTCTCAACACTTGATCTGTCTTGCATAATCCTTGCTGGAGTTTATGTACATTGTTGGTCCCTAGACCCTGACTAGGGCGGGGGGTCTAGAGCAAATCCCTACTTGTTTGTAAGGCTATATTTCGATATGGCAGTATCAAATCACTCAAACATGAAACAATATTCAAATTATATAAGGAAATAATTTCAATCTTACCAGATTATGAATAAATAACACAGAATTGCTAGCAAAACTCAGCTGAGCTGCTGGCTATAGTATGGCGTCCCTAAATTTATTTCACTTGCTTTCATATGGAATCACCACACTTTAAAATCTGTGTCTATCACTGAACAACTATTGAAGAATGGCCCCACTTTCGCGTCTGAGCGCTAATGATATGATTGTCTGTGGCCAATCACTGCCTCGGTTTATTTTAAATTTCAAATTTCCTACCATAAAGTCATTTCAGTCATGCTTCAGTCAAGTATGGATGTTTATCTGTTAGTCTGTCCGTCTCTACTTGTGTTTCTAAAAAAATGTGCTTGGTTTTTCAACCAACCTTTCTCTCCCCTCCAAAATTTTGTCGTTAAAAGTTATTTTTAGACACAGCCACCACAATATCCCCTTTCCTCCATACCACCCCAATTGCGTCTCCTAGCCTTTCCAGTCATATTTTTTTTCCTTTTTTGATCCGCCGTTCCCCTCCTGTCTAGCAAGTCAATTATTATGGAGGATGATGACCCGCGGTCTAGGCGATCATGTACTTCAGCAGCCTACGCATTATGTTTTTATCCTTAAATGTTATCTTTGGAGGGATTTTACCGTTGTATCTCTGTCAATTTCACTACACACACACACATATATATATATATATATATATATATATATATATATATATATATATATATATATATATATATATATATGTGTGTGTGTGTGTGTGTGATGGGGCCGGAAAGACACCCGGCTTCCCCCTTCACGTGGGGCCGGAAAGACACCCGGATTCTCCCTTCACGTAAAGATGCCCCGGCTTCCCCCTTCACGTAAAGGCATATTTATCGCCCAGATATTTTCGATGTGCGCGCAACCCACGTGACTGTCAGCCCACGTGACGGCGCGAGCAAGCATTGCTGAGATGTGAAAAGTCTTCAAGAAAATATATTACTTAGGCCATAATAAAGCCTAAAAATAGTTGTGGTGTAGAGTTGTGTGTTATAATTTATAGTTATGGGCCATACTTGTGTGGTTTAGTGCCTAATAGAGCAAATATCGCGAGTGTCATTTAAGTGGCTAAATTAATACGCCTAGCGCGCAGTAAGTTGAGTGATTGGCCTGGTGTCTATATAAGAAGTGCCTAGGCGGCGAACGGGCCTATTTTGCAAAAGCCGATCAGACGAGAGAGAAACGAAGTTAGACACCAGAGTGTAGGCTAGATGCCTTGAGCAAGTGAATTAATTTAATTTAGCATTCGTGTTCTATAAGTCTGAAATTATATTCAGCACGAGTCTGTTTTAATGTTTAGTGAGTTAAATAGATAGACAGATGTGAAAGTTTAAGAGCGATTATTTCATTTATCAAAAAGGCAAATATGGTATGAAGCTATTTCACGTGAATTTAGATAATATCAACCTGTTAGCAAAAATATCAAGATGGCAGCCGGGAGGCCACGTGGTGATGACTTTAGTTCTAGTTGTTAAGTCAAGAGTAATTTTATCTTATTCTTTGATATTGTAATTAAGTGTATTTCACGATTATTGATATTTCTACTGTATATCTTTAGTGGGTTACTTTGAGTGAGGTGAGGATATGTATTTAGATTTCGGGAGAGCGCGAGGCCACTCCTTTGTTGAGACATGTGTTTCTCTGGTTGCTCCCGGCGGAGCATGGAAACACCAATGCAGCAGGTGTCCATTACAGGCCCACAAGAAGCATTTCTATGCTATTACGAGGGTTGTTTCTGTAACAATGTGTTTCATGTGATGAGTTCCCAATCTCATCAGGGGTCATATACGACACGCTTGTTGCCAGGCGCACCAGTCTTCATTTACGACATGTTCAGAATGCAGGAATGAATACTGAGATGGAGCAGTTGCGGGGTGGTGGTTTATTCTCATTATTGAGAGTATTTGTTGTACAGATAGTTGAATATTATTTTATGTCCATTTTATTATTATTTAATTATGGTTATGTGTAGAATGGTTTGTGAGAGCACGTGGGCTCACTTGAAGATATATATTTCTCTTCTCCGCTCCTGAGGGAGCATGGGGCCACCAGTGTGGTTTGCCTCCGCATGAAGTATTCATATGCTCGTGCAGTAGTGGTTTCGGTAGCAATCTGTGTTACATGTTGAGATTGCCAGCCTCATGCACAACACCGTACTAGTCTCATTGGACGACATGCATGAGTGTGTGTGTGTGTGATAGCTGAGTGTGTGCTCTTGCAGTAGTGGTTTTGGTAGCAACCGATGTTACACGGTGAGATTGCCAGCCTCATGCACAACACCTTACTAGTCACATTGGACGACACGCATGAGTGTGTGCGTGTGTGATAGTTGAGGATGTCAGGTGGCGTGGAAGGACTGTTTGGCAGGTGAGAGTATCGTAATTCAACTATGATTTTAACTATTCGTTGCTTTGTTTGCTTCTTCAGATTAGCAATCGAGCACTGTTGGGTGTTTTGTTTGTTTAGTGTTTGGTTTGTTTAAAGTTTGCTTTTGTGTGCTTGTAGTCACTGACAGGGTTGTAGAAATAAATACAGCCCCTGCCTCAGAATCAAGAGTTTTATTGTTGTTCGGGTCGGTGCGAGTGTGAAAAGAGAGTGATCAAACATCACAACATCAATATCATCATCACCATCTCGCCCACCCTATCACACACACACATATATATATATATATATATATATATATATATATATATATATATATATATATATATATATATATATATATATATATATATATCGTTGGAGCTAATTAAACAAGCCACATACATACTGTTTTTTTAACTGTTACAAGACTTCTTCTTCTTCTTCCGTCCTTAGCCAACGACCGGCAAAGCAGTCAGTGGCCATTACGCCTAGTGGCGTCTTAATGGCAACAGCGAATAGATTTTCTTTGCCGTTGTTCCCATCACGCCTAATGGCGTCTTTAGGGCAACGACAAATCAATCCGTTTGTTGTTGTTTCCGTAATCAAAGTGACTGGCAAACGGGTGATCAGCCCGTTGGGAGTTACAAGACTTAACCTATGAAAATTAACATCCAAATGATATTTCTAAGAAAACAGATTAATGAACCAAAGATCTGAATTTTGAAACTATCAAACGTGTTTTTTATTCAGTAAGAGGGGCAATCAGAATTAGTTCTTATACTAATTACAGTACAGATTGCACACTATTTCTTCTTTGTTCAAGACGGTTCCTTCTTTCAATGAGATAGAACTTCAGCGAGATGAGCGCTGCTATCAATTTTCTTTCTTTCTTAATCGTAACCTCTTCTACCCCGTAAATAGCGGTGACCCAAAGGGCATAAAGGCGATTGGGTGAGCATGCAATCAAATTGTTAGACAAACAGGTGATTAACCTGTTGTGCCCGAACTTGCCCTCAAGATTGCATTAAATCGCTATGAAACCATCGGTCCTGTCTGGCTAATAAGTCCAGCTCAAATGGACTGTGCCTCCTATACCCGAAGGTGTCGAGGAATGTCCTTCCTCGTCTGCCCGAAGACATTTATAGAGCAGTGCCCATAAAAGGGCCATAAACACCTCATGACCCGAAGGTCTGAGTGAAATGCCGGACAATGTGAGCAAAATCTAAAACGGACACATCTCTCTGTCTTGGTATTTAACACTGGGAGGACCCCAGAACGGGAGCACCACACAGTCGATCAAGATAGAAGTTCGCCGGCGCTTCCTATTCCATGTACCATTATTCAGACAACCGAGGCCTACTTTAAACACTCTAGTTTTTTTCAAAGTAAACGCGCCGGCCACCCGGGACGCTCAGCGAAGAGCACCAGCGGGAGAGAGCCCGCAGACGGTAGGGCAGGAGACAACGGGCAGTGAACCGGTGTAGGTGGCACCAAGGACTTAACTGGCAACACGCACTGTACAGTGCTTCCTACCGTCAGTTATGGAACACTGGACAAGTGATTCCCGCCTAGGTAGCAGGTACTTAACTCAGGCAGGAAGCACTGTACAGTAATTCTTGTCTGAAAAAAAATTAATTGGTATATCGCACTGCGTTGTAGTTATTATAATATATGAGGCAGATATTTCCACATTTTCTTCCTTTATAGGGCAAAAGACTGGAGAGATAAAGAGTAAAGATGTTTTTATGTTTGCTTCATACGTTATTCATTTATAGCGTGTAATCAAATTTTATGAATTTTTTTCTAATTTCGTCTTCTTCTTCTTCTTCCTCGTTCGCCTTCAGACTTCCACATTTATGACTCTAATAAAGGCAGCAGTCAACTCAAGGTTCCCGACATCTCCAAACAGTTTTTCGTTGACAGAAGTGGGTTGTTGCCATATGCTACCCCGTTCATTACTGTAGGTTGGGCAGTACTGCAGCAGGTGTTCGACTGTCATCGGGCTGGTACCGCAGGTGCAGAGATCTGTTGCACCAATTTTGTATTTGTGGTACAGATGGTATCTCAATCTGTTGTGCCCAGTGCGCAGTCGAAAAATGATGACCTGTTCTTTTCTGGATAGTTGATGATATGCGTCATTTTTCAAATGTCCCGGGTGCTCTCTTTCCCATTTGGACTTGAATGTAGCCTTTATAGTGGTCTTTGCCGTTGCGTAAGTTGTCTCTATATCATTTTGCTGTAAGGCACCTCCTTCTTTAGCAAGTCTATCTGCCTCTTCATTTCCTGGTATGTTGCAATAGGCTGGTATCCACTGGATAGTGCACTTCTTGAAGCATTCGGCCAGTCTTTCAAGGGAGATTATCAGATCTTTCAATCCTTTAGTTTGGTGGCTCTTCAGCGCTGATATTATTGAGAGGGCATCTGAAAAGATTACTATCTGTTTTTCTGCCTGTGCTTTGCATTCAATAAGAGTTTCAGCTGCCTGTTTCAGGGCTTCTGCTTCAGCACAGAAGTTGTTGCAGTATTTTCCAGTGGCAATTGCCATAGAGTGAATTATATTCTTTAATTTTATGAGGATGCCGGCACCCCCATTTTCAACTGCATTTGTTGCCGAACCATCAGTATATGCATGTGTCCAAAGCTTCGCTGGAAATCTTTGGTCAATATACTTGGTTGCTATACACTTTCTTTGTGTTTCTGTCTGTGTTCCCTTACCTTCAATGCCTGGAATATCAGATTTTAACTCAGGAAAGCATCTTATTTTCCACAGTGGGATAGTTGAGCTTGTTGGGATTTTCTTTGCAACTGAGCTAGCTAGTATGGTATTATTGTTAATTTTTCTTTTGCTTGGGCGACAAAGTTAGTTCGCTTGAGCCTGCCTCTTCCTAGCCTATTCATTCTTTGGTACATGGGGTGTCCTTCGAGCCTCTTAAATTTTTTCAGCTTGTTTTAAGACTCTGCTGTCACGTCTATCCTCCATTGACTGTAGCCCTGTGATGTTTTCCATATGGTTGATTTGTGTAGACTTTAGGGCCCCTGTTATAATACGTGCTGCTTGGTTTTGGAGTCTGTTTACTCTGTCAAAATTTGACTTTGCTGCCGTCGACCAAGCTGTGATGCCATATTCCATAGCAGGTCTGACTCTGCCTGTGTACAGCTTTTTGAGGATATTCTCATCAGCACCCCATGTGGTACCTGCTAACTTTTTCATGATGGCCATGCGAAGTTTTGCCCTTAGCTGTATTTTGTTAATCTGTGATTTCCATGTCATTCGGCGGTCTAGTGTGATTCCTAAGTATGTTGGTGTTTCATCTCCTCGTACTGCCTGTCCTTTTAATTGCAGCTTTGCTTGCTGTGGTTTATTTGACAAGGTAAAAATAGTGTGTGTAGTTTTTTGTTCATTTATTTTGAGCAACCACTTTTTGGACCAATTTCGTCTAAAATATATGGTGGGAAATTATTATTTCAATATTCATTCCAAACAGGTAACGGTATGGTGCGTGTAGTGCGGTATGGTGCGTGTAGTGCGGTATGGTGCGTGTAGTGGGATCATAATTTGGGAAGTGAATAATAAATATAAGGTAAAGGTGGTCCCATAGCAGATACTGCCGTAGTGGCGCGAAGTGTTAGAGACTTCACTATACTAGGTCCAGCATCGAGAGGTGAGGTGACCAGTTCCCTTTCTCGCTGCCTTTCCTTTCCCTAACTCGCGAGCAAAGTCAGGTACCCATTTATAGCTAGGTAGACTGGAGCGTGTCGATACCGTGGATCGAACCCAGCACCTTTGCCGAGAAAGACCAGTGCTCTAACCACTCTGTCAATCGGACGCTCAATAAATAAATAATATTGCATATAATTGTACTTCTGAATAATTGTTATTAATTATAATCGTTTAACTAAAAAAATATATGACAGAAAGATCTTGGTTGTTATATCACACTGTGTATACAAACAGACTTTCCGTTAGGAAAAGACATGAAATAAGCTTCATTTAATTATTTACAGGTATCATACTGAGACGAAATGTCAAGAGTGGCTGACGTTAAATCTTCGTATACGTGTTCAAAACCCACATTTTTATAAGCTAATTTTAGTGAGTACATTTGAGACATAACAACCGTTACTGGTTTTACATGAAATAATTTATTTATAATGAGAACATAAAGTGTTAAATATATATTAAAATGTGAAGAAATAAAAGCGCTATGAGATGCACTTAGTTGAATTGGTCGGTGATTTTAAGCATGCATGCAATATTTACCAACGGGCTGATCACCCGTTTGCCAGTCACTTTGATTACGGAAACAACAACAGATGGATTGATTTGCCATTGCTCTAAAGACGCCAATAGGCGTGATGGGAAACAATGGCAAAGAAAACCTATCTGCTGTTGCCCTAAGACGCCACTAGGCGTAATGGCCACTGACTGCTTTGACGGTCGGTGGCTAAGGACGGAAGAAGAAGAAGAATGCAATATTTACAGTTCCTAGTGCAAAAAACATTTTTTTTAATTTAAAAAAAACAATCAAGGGGTACTTATCAATATGTATAAATCATTATGGAAAACTGTTTAAGGAGTTAACCACTTTCATTTTAAAGTAAGTTTATTTTTACATAATGTATGAAAGTTTCAGCTGCTTCTGATCACGAATAGAATTCTTCTCACAATTTGGAATGTGTTGGCAATTACTTTAAATTCATCTTTCTTTTAGAGTTCAATAATAGCTATGGTTCTCAGGTCATTAAATTATATTTTCTTTCTTTGAACTTCCTGATAAAACAAGGCCACGGTTAAACGTAACAGCCCTCCGTGGGATTTTGCCATACGTGAGGGGTATCACCTATTGCTTTCCTACTCTTCATGTTAATTAGGTTATACGTAATAACAAACAATTGTAGATTTCTTTGCTATGACTTGTTGCATCATAACTGCCCGTTACCGTGAACGCTTCACGTTAAAGGTCATAAATACTTCACATCATAGGTAGGTTGAGATAAGATTCGCGCGACTCAGAGGCACCAGGAAGAGAGGTAAACCCGTTTAATTATTCAAGCATGGAAGAAGCACGATCTTGTTATTGCCACTATAAATTATCTGAAAGGTCAATAGTGGATTGTTCTGAGAATATATGCAACATAAAACGATGCCCAGGTGATGGACAGCCTATTAAGAAATAAGTCTGTCACTCCAAGAACGCTTATTGGAGAAAGGGACTAGTTTTGTCATTTTTGGACCAACCCTCCACGCACGTGATGCATGGGGGCGGGAACATAACGACCTGTTAAATATATTTATTTTGAAGTGTTAACAAAGCTGTAATTTATTTTATTTTAGAAATTAATATTATTTTGTATTGTATTGTATAATAGCATTAAAATTGTCAACATTAAACGAATTTTTTTTTTTTGTAAAGCTTTCATAAAGATTCCGGTTTTTTTTTTTTTTAAATGTACTCTTGTATCGTAATTCAAAATAGCTAGTTATCAACAACAACTTACCTCGATTATAATTAAACTTATTATGGACGAAAAAATATGCTTTGTTGCCCGCTCCGCGATAAGTATGTTCTGGCCAAAGAGAAGATTTATTTCACAATGTGAGCAGATGACGTTATAAATTATTTGACTTTTTATATTAAGGTAAAAAAAAGTTTTTAATGCTCTTTTGGTCACAGTAGTTACTAAATAAGCAATATACTTATGTTTAACAGACTTTCAACTGACGTATACTGATTTTCGTTGGTTAGATCTATATTTCGAAGGAATGTCATTTATCCAGTTTTACTTTATTAATACTCTTTATTTATATATTGCCAAGTAGAAAAACGAACGCAATTATCATGTATTATGGCCTTGGTTTCACTACCACATCCATTTCTCAATACATAGAATACAGCAGTAATTATATTTATGTACGGGTGTTCGATTTTTTTTACCTTTAAAATGTTAAGTCCTTCCTACACAAGTTCAGTGCTTCCTACCTAGCAGGTAAGGTTCGGTGTACAGTGGGCGGTACTGTTGCGCACATATTTTTGACGCACAGATTACAAAAATACGATATGACTAATTGATATGAAAAAGAGATTACTTTTGTTACAGTCAAAGTTATATCATCCATGATTTGATTTATACTTTTGATTATGTGGATGATCTCCCCTTGAATATTGATTTCGCGGATGAATACCGAATTTATGTAATTTCTCATTTGTTAGGGCCAGAAAATAGATTGATCTTGTTCAATATGTTTATGGCCTGAATTTATATGTATTACTTGTCTAGTACAAGAAGATTCAGTCTTATATTGTATATCTTCGTATGCTTAGGTCGGACTATATTCTTTGTGCCGAACTCTGGGGGCAGGTATTCGTTTTCCTAGAGAAGTCGTGAGGAGTCCCGACGAAGTCGCCGATGATGGCTGTGTTCCCTGGGCTGGTCGATTTAGGAAAGTTGAAAGTGATCTCTGTGAATTCTTATAAGGGAGAACGATGTCTCGCTACGTGATAATAGTATGTGAGATTCTCCTGTTGTTCTTTGGTAGTGCCAAGGAATGGCGTATGTATTTATTCCTAAATCAAGGTAACGCCAGACCCTTTGTTTCGATGAACTATGTTTGTTAGACCTAGAGGAAGCAATCCTATTAGCGCACCTCTAGGATCATTAAATACAGATGAAGATGACAGATTGTCCTACAGATGTCATGTATTTTCAGGAAGCAGTCCTACTGATTGTAGAACGGTATGGGAACCTATTGGGAACATTTATGTTCAGAATTAAGATTTAATTTCGGCTCATCATTTACCCTCATGAGTGAGCGAAATTCGTGATGGTAGCCATTTTGAATTCCCATCATTATTATGGATCATTGTCAAGAGAAAAGAAAGTAAATCCTACTATCGGACAATGATGCAGAGATCATCCTAGCAAGGAAATATACTATTGTGGGTTACCATTGCTTCCATAAAGTTGATGAATTTACGACTTGTGAAAAACTTAGCCAGGAAAAGGTTCTAGCATCGAACCACTATTGATATTCACGTATTTACCTTTTCTGAGTATGTGGCGATAGACAACCAGAACATTTGCCTACTGTCGTCCCATAATGTATTCATATGCTGTCTGAAGATGCTGCTGATGTTACTACTCAAATATTCAGTATGATGATGTTTTGCCAACTATGTACTGTAACTGTCATATGAAGTTGTTTACGTTCCTGTTGCTGTGGCCGTATAATAAATACTGGAAAAGTCCACAGCTGTTCACCCACATTTTTGACTCTATACATGTGGCATGTACATCATGATTCCATTGACTCTACATCCACACCTTCTTATGTGATGAACACTTTCCACTTGTATGTTACGTCCTGTGATGCAAGTCTACACTGTTACTTGGGTGTCCACCTTGGTGTAATACCATATCACGCATTCGCGACAAGAGATCATCATCATCATCACACTCACAGAATATATATACAAAGAAGAACAGTCTGAGCATTTACAGTATGAGTATTTACAGTGGTGCCAATTACGTGGGTTTTCAAGGTGAGACTGTACACAGACGTCATTTTCATGAGATTGCAAAGTACCTGCTGTTGCCCATCGAATTGCAGTGTTGTTAGACAGAGAAGTGCGTATATTTCATCGCTGGATCTTCCAATATGCTCAAAAATTTTGAACTGTGTAATAAAATAAATCAAAAATTGAAATTGATTAAAAGTGGCAGTTAGAGTAATTAAAAAGCTGTACCATTTATACTGAGCATACTTTACAACACAGTCCAACCACAACACATCTAATTAATTAATGTATGCATTTATGCTATTGATGGTTACATGTTATTTGTTTATATGTATAGGTGTTTATCCGTCGGTGGGCGGTTGGTGAGGTGACTAGCACAAGAAATACCGAGTAATATTGTCTTGTACTAGTGTTCTGTAGGGAGCAAATTCCTTAATTGAATTTTGCATGCAACATCTGTTGCTATTTTTGTTAGTTGTGATGACGTGTTTTTTTTCATCGTTGTTTTTGTAATATTTTTCTGTTCCTTTTTTTTGTTTGATTTGTTTGTATAATTGTAGGTCTCATCTTTCCTTTCATTCAGTTCTTTACACCCTTATGTTTATACACTGTGATGTCATTTGTTTTGTTTAGTTCATTGCAGTTATCATCACAGATTCTGTGATTATTTCCTTCAGTTCCTTATATTTAATTTAATTTGATTTCTGCAATTGTTTTCATATTGTCTTTTCTTGTTTGTCCTTGTTAATGTCTTTGGTTGACATATGATATATGAGGTATATTTGAATACACTTATATGATAGTACAGGCCAGTACTTTATTATTATTATTACTGTACAAGGAAGTATACAAGACCTGTTTAAGGCTTGTCTCCCACAGTGATTGGGATAGGAAGATATTATTTTCCACAGGTACTCAAGTGATCATTTGTTTCATTATAAACAAGATAACCATATAAGGTCTTTGACTAAGACTAAGAGAGAGAAATAAAATTAAGTGAGTATACAAGTCTATAGTACAGACTTGCCTCCCATTAAAGTGGGATAGGGTAATTTATTTACTTTTTCAGGTTACTGATTTCATAAGACAGGATGGCTAATTTAGATTATTTTATCCAGCAAGGTTTAACCCTTGGTAAGTCTGGTAAAGAATTGGAAGCATATTCATCTGCTCAATTTGCCATTGCATTAAAATCAGAAGAGAAAAAACAAAAAGATGAGAATAAATAGAAAGCAGAAATTGAACCAAAAAAAAATAGATGCTGAGAATTTCAGATTGCAGATGCAAGCTGAGGAGAGAAAGCTGCTGCTGAGGAAAAAAAGCTGCTGCTGAGGAGAGAAAGCTTCAGATGGAAGAAAAAAAATTAGAAGCTGAACAAAAAAGATTAGAAGCTGAGGAGAGAAAAGAAATAAGACAACATGAACATCAGAAAGAACTTTTAGCATTTGAGTTAGAAAAAATGAAATTGACAAATATGAGTAATGTTAATCAATCATCTGGTGGTAATGGTAAACCCTTTAATTACAAGGTCAAGGTACCAGCGTTCAACTCTGCCAGTGATGACATAACATTCTGGCTTGATAGATTTGAACGCGCTTGTCGAGCTCATAATGTGGATAAATCACAATATGTTAATCAGTTGTCTGAGAATCTAAAAGGTGATTCTCTGACGAGTTTATGTTTGGTTGAAGAAGCTGACAAAGATAATTATGAAGTTATCAGGGCAGCCTTGATAAAGAAGTACCAACTGTCAGAGGAAGGTTATCGTATTTTATTTAAGACAATGGTACCTGAGACAGGGGTAGAATTCTCAGAATTCATTGCAAAAGCACGTCTTACATTTCAACGATGGATTGAATTATCCAAAATAGAGAAAACATATGACGCTCTTATGGATTTGTTGCTCAGAGACAAGATCATGTCCTCTGTGAACAAACAATTCCTTGAATTTTTACACGAGCGTTAAACTCAAACATTAAAGCAAATGCAAGAATTTTGTGACCAATATGTCACGGCACACCCTGACGTAACTCTTAGCAACACTAAGTTTAAAGAGGGTATGCCAGTTGCGTCAGCAACACAATACAATAATAATTACTCACACAAATTCCAAGGAGCTCAAAATAAATTTGATAAAAAGGTTAGCTGGAATAAGTATCAAAACCAAGGTAACCACTCAAATCAGGGTTCTTCTCCGAAGAACTGGAATCGGGCTGACAGTCCTCGATACTCGAGGGGTGGCCATAATTATAGACATTTCCGCAAAGGAAGTCACTATAGGAACTACCCAAGTTCTCCGTCATGGAAACAACAAAGCCAATATTACAGAGACACTCATTATAATGAGCATGATGATTATGATCATGAATATTATGATTCAAACCCAAATAGGGGTTATAACAGAGGAGGCAATAATAACTATAGAGGTTATGATAATCGAGGTAGATCACAATATAAAAGACGTAAATCACAGTACCAGGCTAACTCTGCACGGCAAGAGTTCCATGAAACCGGTAATCAAGCTAATGATAAGAAAGACTCTAATAATGTGGGATGTTCTGCTTTCGATTTTGGTAGAGCATCTCAATGTTCCCAATGCAAAACATTATTCGATCCAACCACGGTTTCTACTTTAAGCTGTGGTCATCCTCTTCCCGCTCTCCCTGCGTCAGTCGCGCATGATGGAAGAGGTGCTCTTGTCTTGAATAGAGGTCTAGTAGATGGTACTCCGGTCTCAATTCTTTTCGATTCCGGGTGCACAACCATTGGAGTGAGGCAGTCACTCATAGATCCTTCTCGAGCCACTGGCAAAGTAATCAAATGCGTAACATTTGGTGGCACATTGGAGAAGTACTCTACTGCCATTGTCAACATTGCTACTCCCTTCTTTACAGGAGATGTACACGCATGTCTTCTCCCGAATCCGATTGCTGATCTTATAATCGGTCGCATTCATGGAGTGAAAGAATGCACTCCGCAACAAATTGTTGATTGGGAAAAAAGGAATATGCAAACTGCTAATGCTGTAGTCACTAGGGCTCAAGCTCTTGACGTGCCTCAATCTTCACCTTCTGAAGATAACGATACACAGAACCAAGGTGATCCCGTGGAAATTTCGCGTGACTCCTTCATAAAGAAACAGGAAGATGATTCTACTTTAAAAAAATTCTTCACGTTAGCAACAAAAGGTGATCCAAATAAAGATACAAATCGTAAATCTTGGATTACGATGAAGAATGGCGTACTTGTACGTATGGTACAAGACTCCGCTAAGTCTAGTCATTCTCAAATTCTTGTGCCCAAAAATATGAGAGTTAAAATCTTACAGCACGCTCATGATTCTCAGTGTGCTGGGCATATGGGTTTTTCCCGTACTAAATCTAGAGTTCTTGAATCTTTCTTTTGGCCTTTTGTGAACAAGGACATACGAATCTATTGTCGATCTTGTAAGGTATGTCAAGAAGTTAAATCCAAAGGTCCACGCCATGCTGCACCTATTCAGGCTGCAGATATTCCAATTCGACCATTTCAAAAAATGGCGATAGACATCATCGGTCCATTTAAGACAAAGTCTGCTAGAGGACACCAATTTATCTTGACGTGTGTGGATATGTGCACACGATGGCCAGAGGCTATTCCTCTGAAGAGCATAACTACTACTGATATTGCAGATGTTCTTTGGCTCATATTTTCTCGTCTGGGATTCCCAGGAGAAATATTATCAGACCATGGTACCCAACTCATATCGGATACCATGTCTCAAGTGATGTCGACTCTTAAGATAGAGAGATCTCTGAGTAGTATTTATCATCCTATGTCTAATGGGATGGTAGAACGTCTGAATAGAACGCTTAAAAACTTGTTAGGTAAGATAACTGAAGATCATCCTCAGGATTGGGACAGGGTTTTACCCGCGGCTCTCTTTGCATACAGAGAGGTCGCCAACGAACATACAGGATTTTCTCCCTTTGAACTTGTTTTTGGTGCAAAACCGCGAGGTCCTATGTCATTACTTCATGACCTTATAACTGCTGATAATTTTGTCGATGACACAAAATCCTCTTACGAATATGTCATTGCACTTAGACACAAGATTATTGAATCATGAAAATTGGCAACTGCTTCTTCTGAATTTGCGAAACAGAAGGCAAGGCAATGTGCCAATAAGAAGAGATGCTTGCGACAACTTTGTCCAGGTGACAAAGCATTTGTCTTGCTACCGTGTAGGGAAAACTGACTTCTTATTTCTTGGAAAGATCCGTACGATGTAATATCAAAAGTTTCCGATGTTGACTATATCGTCGATATTGACGGGAAGCATAAAACCTTCAACATCAACATGCTCATGGAATTCCATGAACGTCCGGATTATTTACAACCTGTTTTCCAGGCAACGGACGATTCTCCAGTCCCACATGGACATTTCTCATCTCTGTCAGTAATGCAGGATGAGGAAACGAGTTTCTCGGATGTGAATCTCCCTTTTCCGATGATTCCATTTCATTCTAATGAGTCATGGAAAGACGTTACGATCTCTCCCGAGTTATCTCTAGGAGAACAGAGACAAGTTTCTACTATGTTACAACAATTTCAGGATGTCCTTACTGACATTCCTGGTCAAACTGATGTCATTCAACATGACATTATTCTTACTGACCATAATCCTATAAGAGTCAGACCGTATCCTATCCCGATACATTTTCAAGCTCAGGTTGAGAAAGAGTTGGATGAGATGATAGATCTGAAAATAATTGAACCATCCACATCAGCATATTCTTCGCCGATGGTTATTGTACGGAAAAAAGACAATAACATACGTCTTTGCGTTGATTATCGCAAATTGAACCAAGTGACGAAATTTGATGCTGAACCTATGCCTTTACTAGAAGAACTACTTACTAGACTATCGAATTCTCATTTCTTTACTAAACTTGATTTGCCTAAGGGATATTGGCAAGTTCCTCTATCCGAACACGCCAAACCATTTACTGCTTTTTCGACACCAAGGGGTCTGTTCCAATGGAATTTCATGCCTTTCGGCCTTATGAACGCCCCTGCAACATTCGTACGCATGATGCGTCGAATCCTATCTCATCGCTCAGATGTCATAGCATATCTTGATGGCATCTGTCTTTTCAGTGATACTTGGGAAGATCACTATAACGGGTTAAATGAAGTATTGTCTATCTTACGCGAGCATAACCTGACAGCAAAACCATCTAAAGCCTGTATTGCTTTTAGCGAAATATCTTTCTTAGGTCACCGTGTTGGTCATGGTTTCCTAAAACCAGAAGACCATAATACAAGTAAAATACTTAACATTTATATTCCTAAGACTAAAAAGCAAGTGCGAAGTCTCTTAGGTATCATACAACTTTATGGACGATTCATTCCGAATCTGTCCTCAATCATGGCACCTCTTTCTTCTTTGCTAAAGAAAGGGTCTCCTAAGGTAGTCCATTGGACTCAAGAATGTCAATCCTCTTTGGATAAGGTTAAAACTATGTTTTCTACTTCACCTATTTTAGTGTTACCTACTAAAGATAAGACATTTATTCTTCGTAGTGACGCTTCATCCACAGGGATTGGAGCAGCACTAATGCAAGAGTGCTCCGGAACTCTGCATCCTGTGATGTATATTTCTCGGAAACTAAATGCCGCAGAGAAGAATTACTCGGTCCTAGACCGTGAATTATTGGCTATGGTTTGGTCAATTCTGAAACTTCAAAGATTTCTTCTTGGCGCGCATTTCATTGTGGAAACTGACCAGAAAGCTCTTACAGCTATTCAGAGTAAAAATCTGAAGAGCGCAAGATCAACGCGATACGCGATTGCTCTTCAGACTTTTCATTTTTCGGTGCGAGCTATCCGTGGTTCAGAAAATGTGATGGCAGATATCTTATCTAGATGCCCACATGATTCCACCTAACCGTTAGATCCTGATATTTTTACAGATCTAACTCTACTACACTTTTTTCTATACTAAAATATGTACACATATGTAATATATACTATATTGATTGTATCACTACTTAGCGGTTCATTGATGTATATTCACCGCTGATCTTTCGATGTTTTTTTTCGTCTTTGATAATCATGATGTTAAGATACCTAAGATGAAATTGTTGGATAAACTATTGTAGAAATTGTGGCATTGCCAGTATTGTAGTATGCGTTGGTGACACCTCTCTGGAAATATTTATACTTAGAGAAATACTTTCTCTGAGATCTTGAGATATATTCTCACTTGTCGTGCCATATGACGACATAGCCTCACATTAGGCATTACATTTGTTTGGAATGCTTATCATCTGCGCATTGTTATTCGTGCGTTGTGAGCCTGTTGTATGTTGCTCTTAGATGTATTTCAAAAAAAAAATGTACCATTTTTTTTCCCGGGGGGTGTGGTGATCTGTTGCGCACATATTTTTGACGCACAGATTACAAAAATACGGTATGACTAATTGATATGAAAAAGAGATTACTTTTGTTACAGTCAAAGTTATATCATCCATGATTTGATTTATACTTTTGATTATGTGGATGATCTCCCCTTGAATATTGATTTCGCGGATGAATACCGAATTTATGTAATTTCTCATTTGTTAGGGCTAGAAAATAGATTGATCTTGTTCAATATGTTTATGGCCTGAATTTATATGTATTACTTGTCTAGTACAAGAAGATTCAGTCTTATATTGTATATCTTCGTATGCTTAGGTCGGACTATATTCTTTGTGCCGAACTCTGGGGGCAGGCATTCGTTTTCCTAGAGAAGTCGTGAGGAGTCCCGACGAAGTCGCCGATGATGGCTGTGTTCCCTGGGCTGGTCGATTTAGGAAAGTTGAAAGTGATCTCTGTGAATTCTTATAAGGGAGAACGATGTCTCGCTACGTGATAATAGTATGTGAGATTCTCCTGTTGTTCTTTGGTAGTGCCAAGGAATGGCGTATGTATTTATTCCTAAATCACGGTAACGCCAGACCCCTTTGTTTCGATGAACTATGTTTGTTAGACCTAGAGGAAGCAATCGTATTAGCGCACCTCTAGGATCATTAAATACAGATGAAGATGACAGATTGTCCTACAGATGTCATGTATTTTCAGGAAGCAGCCCTACTGATTGTAGAACGGTATGGGAACTATTGGGAACATTGATATTCAGAATTAAGATATAATTTCGGCTCATCATTTAGCCTCATGAGTGAGCGAAATTCGTGATGGTAGCCATTTTGAATTCCCATCATTATAATGGATCATTGTCAAGAGAAAAGAAAGTAAATCCTACTATCGGACAATGATGCAGAGATCATCCTAGCAAGGAAATATACTATTGTGGGTTACCATTGCTTCCATAAAGTTGATGAATTTACGACTTGTGAAAAACTTAGCAAGGAAAAGGTTCTAGCATCGAACCACTATTGATATTCATGTATTTACCTTTTCTGAGTATGTGGCGATAGACAACCAGAACATTTGCCTACTGTCGTCCCATAATGTATTCATATGCTGTCTGAAGATGCTGCTGATGTTAGTACTCAAATATTCAGTATGATGATGTTTTGCCAACTATGTACTGTAACTGTCATATGAAGTTGTTTACGTTCCTGTTGCTGTGGCCGTATAATAAATACTGGAAAAGTCCACAGCTGTTCACCCACATTTTTGACTCTATACATGTGGCATGTACATCATGTTTCCATTGACTCTACATCCACACCTTCTTATGTGATGAACACTTTCCACTTGTATGTTACGTCCTGTGATGCAAGTCTACACTGTTACTTGGGTGTCCACCTTGGTGTAATACCATATCACGCATTCGCGACAAGAGATCATCATCATCATCACACTCACAGAATATATATACAAAGAAGAACAGTCTGAGCATTTACAGTATGAGTATTTACACATGGTAATATATATATATATATATATATATATATATATATATATATATATATATATATATATATATACATGTTAGGTCACATGTTAGTAAATCAAACATATAGAATAAAAAAAATGCACAAATTACGTCAATACTGGCTCACAGACTTTTTGCTCAAATGAATAAAAGAGACTTGAATCGGTCTCTTACACGCGTCTGGAGTGTTGTTGTTTTAACAATAGATTCCCTCTCTGACTCCGTGTGTTTCAGTTTCCACAGTCCCGGTTTACTTGTTAATATTGATGGAGACTTCCTGAGCTATTTTGTAAGTCCGTCCAGATTCTCCCATAAAATGTCCAAGCTGGTAAAAAAAAATTCTGAATTCTAATTTCTGGCAGTCTGGTGTCTTGGCAAGCGATTTATCAAGTGAAATAGCTTGAGAAAATAGTCAGATTATATTCCCTTTCTTCCCACGCCTTCGTTTGTTATCTGCTATTCAACATGCCAATCGTTTTCAAACATTGCGAGGGATCGGAAATTTCAAAATATTTCCGACATGGAAAAATTTAGCAAAGGTCACGTTTCCCATATATGGCAAAAAGATGTCTGATGCCCTTGTGTAAAAACTTCTAAACACACCAGTAACCGCATATGACCATGTGTTTGAGATGTAACAATATTACTTTCCTCTGGTGTAATCTTGTCATAACAAGTAGGACAGGAAACACGTATGTCATAAGTTGTCTCCGCCTGCACAGGATCTTGTGCTTATCTTAGCAAATCTGGGCTGATCTTGTGAAGGAAGTGTGTTTTATCAGCCACTCCTAAGAGTAATTATCTCAGCAAATATGGGTAGCGTCAAGCAAAATGTGATTATTATCACTTACATGGAGTGTCAAAATGTTCGACAAACTCATATATTTTCTACTTATCAGAAACGGAAAGAAAGAAAGAAAAAAAGTGCAACAATTGACAGCACGCAAATAAAATCAGTACGACAAAAGTACCGATACTGCTGGAGTGAAACAGAGATCGAGAAAGGCCGCCCCGTTCTGTGACAACTATGTTTTATTAGATCACTTGCGTTGTATCTAGAACTGGCTTACGTGACTTTTACTCGTTGTTAGTTGTTGCGTATTTCTATAATTAGACTGGAAGTGCGTCTCAGTTTATTTTATTTAGTAAACAAGTTGACCTTGAGCATTAGTGTAACTTCTATTCTTGCCACTATCATCATGATGTTGCCTGTCGATTTCTTTAGTTTCTTAATCTTTATTTTCGTTCTTATTTCTTTTACCTATTCTATCTTTTTCTTCTACTTATTATCTTGTTGTTTATTTACTTCGTTATCTGTGTGTTTATTCTGTCCTATGCATTTACCCTGTCACTCATCCTCACTACAGTAGTGTAGCTAGGGGAGATGGCAGAGTGACCCTTTCCCCATGAGCACATCGTCCAGAAGTAGCGTCTTTTCCCCATGAGCACATCGTCCAGAAGTAGCGTCTTTTTGTGAAACATTCACCTGTACGGGTACTGACACAAGCGTACCTACACATAAGAATGGATGGGTTTGAAAAAAAATCGAAAAAAGGTGATTCGTCTTACGTAAGACGAATCACCTTTTTTCGACTTTTTTTCAAACCCATCCATTGTACTCCACGTCTTACCGCAGTCCCCCTCAACTTCCTCGATTCTACACATAAGAAGTGTGTCCTGCATTCGCACAGCTACCGCCATGTTGAGCCGGGCACGTCCCTAGGGTCCCAGACATCGAGTTGGCCCCATCGAGTGGTCAGAAAGGACCCTCGCATTTATACATATTATTTTAATTTCCTTTGTTCAAGGGGTTAACGCCATTAAACGTCGCAGTTTCTCATACCTCTTACTGGAAATTTCCCTTGGTACGAACTTACAAGGGTTATGTTCTGATTGTCGGATTTTGTAGCTACCCTGGTCTCTTGAATGCTGCGTTCGAAAGTTATTTCACCACAACGGACCTCTGTGATGAAGTCTCTGGTGGGTCATAAAAAAGACATCGAATTGTATTACTCGTGGTTTTTTTTTATTGATGTGCATGTGCGTAACGCAGTTGTTATAAAATTTGGAAATGTTATGATCTCGGCGTAATTTAACACGGGCATTTAGACTTTCAGGACACACAACGGTACGTTAATTTCTACAGAACACACAAGCCATACAATCTTAAATCCCTTGAAGAATGTTTAAAAGGCAGATGATGATGATGATGATGATGATGATGATGATGATGATGATGATGATGATGATGATGATGATGATGATGATGATGATGATGATGATGATGATATAATCCCTTTAGCTGTGAGCAGGTAGCTCTTGACAGCCCATTGCCTCTCTGACAAAGGTGCAAGTCTTCCTCAGTTGTTGTGATGATGTGGTGACTGTATTGTGGATGGTTTGGTGTGATGGATGTAGCTGGTGTTGCAGGTCAGTTAGTCTTGGGCAATGTAACAGTTGTTGTGATGATGTGTAGAGTGTATTGTGGATGGTTGGGTGAGATGGGAGTAGCTGGTGTCGCAGGTCTGTTAGTTTTGGTCACCGTAACAGTTGTTGTGATGATGTGTAGAGTGTATTGTGGATGGTTGGGTGTGATGGGAGTAGCTGGTGTCGCAGGTCAGTTAGTCTTGGGCACTGTATCAGCAGGTGTGGCAGGTCAGTTAGTCTTGGGCACTGTAACAGTGGGTGTTCAACTGATTCCTCATGGTGGTGGCAGTGCCGACAGTTTGATTCACGTAGTGGGTCTATTCTATTTAAATGTTTATTGGCCTGTTCTCAGCTGGAAAAATTAGACTCTGATCTCTTCTTTTCAGTTGTTTAACTGGATCTTGGGGGTTTGGTTTAGCTTGATGTTTGAAGAATGGACGCCCTGTCTGGGAGGTAGCCCCCTGGTTTAGCCATTCTTGCCTATAATTGTTTCTCAGGATCTGTTGGCAGGTTTGTAGTGTGGTACTTGATGGGAACTGGGGCAGTGCTGCTCCTCTTTTGGACAGTTTATCGGCTTTTTCATTTCCTGAGACTCCGATATGTCCAGGGATCCACTGGAGTGTAACTTCGACGCAATGGGAAGTGAACAGTTGATCAATTAATCTACAGATGTTATTAATATTAGGAGACATTTTGCTTTCTAGGGCTTGGAGTGCTGATTTTGAGTCTGAGAGTATAACGATTATCTTCAGGTGGAGTGATGCCACTTTCAAATTCTGAGATTATCCGTGCAATGCTTTTTCTGTGCTGTTATTTCTGCATCATGGCTGGAACAAATTTCTCCGCAAGGGCCAAAGATGCAAAGGAAGATGATAAAAGATAATTTCAACTGGATCTTCCTGATCCTGTGCGTGACAAAGAAACAGATACTTGCTCCTGTGATTATTTTTATGAACGAAGAAAAGAAAGAACAAAAACCCACATTTTCAACCAGCATGGGCAGAATGAACGAATAAACAATAACATCAACTACTACAGCTACAAAATGAACAATGACGGGTACAACATTTTTTCGATAACAACACATCCAGCTACAACATGAACAACTGGAATGGATAAACAACCACAAAAATACCAAAAACTACAATTACATCAAGAACAGTGACAAATTACTACAACTTCAACAACAACAATAACACCAACAACTACAACAACAAATACAGATCTATGCAGTGAGGTAATGACATCATACTAGGTAAAAGAAAAAAACGTAACCAGATTAGATCACTTAATCTTTGTCACATAATTTTTGGGTCGATCGCATGTCCTCTTGGGCCAAATTTAGTTACATTTGTTGTGACTACTCATTACTTGCAATTTCAGTGGTCGGCACATTTCTGTCTCTGCTATCAAGCAGAATTAGTTATTTTCTAATCAGTTGTACACTCCCTTCAGTGATAATTCGTCATGTTTGCTTTAAGCTTCTCGCTATTGCTAAGATTAGGTACAGATAAAAAACCCAGATGGACCGTCAGTTTTCGTATGGTGTTCCGGGCGTTGTGTTTACCTAAGGCGTGATGGGCGATAAATCATGCACTTGTAAACTAAATTACAGACACTCCACTTGAAAGTCAGAATGTTTTGTAATAAGCTACCTGCAGAATTATTACGTAAGATATTAATTGAGATACTCGTACTTATTACTTTACTTTTCCGATCCCCAAGTTTTACGAGTTTTCACTCTTTGTGTTCCATTACTATAGGAAAACAAAAAGATGTAATTTGTAATCACTGATGAGAATAGTACGCGAAAATTCACTTTCTCCGTATTTGGAAAAACATGACCTTTAGCATTAAGGAACGGAAATTCCCTATTGGAAAATATTTTAATTACCCCAACAAAAACACACAAGGTTTATCTGAAAACGATTGGGAAAGCAATCGAAAACATAGAATTAAACAAACTTTCTGATTGGACACTATTTAAACATCATAACAAAAAGTACTGTGGTGGGAGCGGAGTAGTAATATAACCTGACACATTCGTCGTTAACGAACACTGTGTGAAAATTCAACCTCGTGGCCACGAAGATAATCAGACCTTTGCCACAGTTCCAAGAATAGCAAACAGATTTTATTTTTAAGAGACTCGTACCTTCTATTTGAGCATCTTGAGGACGTACAGCCCACGAAAACTCTACCATTTTAAAACACTGAACACCGGAATCTGAGAACAACCTGGTAATACAAAGTCATAGTGGGAATTATTGCTAAAATAACAACCACTCCAGACTATGTTGTAAAAAGCATCGTAATAGCTGCATTTAAACCTACTTTCACGGAGCCAGCCGTCTGTGAGCTATAAAAGTTGGCGTAAGTTTGTACATTTTAAAATCTATATTTTGCACTTATATTAACGTGTGAAACTACTTACTTACCTTAGTAGTTCCCCTTACTACCGTGAGGTATATATGATTTGGAAGAGAGAGCGCCAGACTGTCCCTATCGGCTGTCTTCCTCCCTTGGCCTAGGTTACATTCTAGTCCTCGGTCCTTCCAAAGAATAGTCCTAATGTTGTTCTTCCCAGTGGACTCTTGTTCGTCTTGGTGGGTCAGGATCCCATGGCTCTTTGTTTTCCCATGCTTGTCGTGGTAGCCGATCTTCTCTCATTCTGCAGACATGGCCCAAAACCATCTTATTGGGGACTGTTCAAACTTGGGTCTGCAGGAATTTTGGAAATTTTAGGCTTTGACGTATCGTCTTGGTTGCGGACCATGTCCCCCCCCCCCCCCCCCCCCTTTCTTGTTACTTCAACCACTTTCCTCAGATACCTCATTTCTGAGGTTTGGATCTGGCTTTTGTGGGTTGTAGTCATTGCCCATGACTCGCATCCAAAGTGAAAAGACTGGGATACATGGGTGGGCGGTATACAGCCATCTTCGTTTTCTTACCAACCTCTCTCTTGCTGAGGAAATAATCGATTTATGACCTGAAAAAGTTCTCCCAGCCTGCTGACCTTTTCGAGTGTTGCCAACTCTTCTTTGATGCCTCCCTATCCGGTCTATAATAGCTCCGAGGTATTTAAAGTGGTCCAACCCTGCTCCCAGGACCTGTTCTCTCCAGCTTAATCTGATGTCCTTCTTTCTTCTCGTGATATCACCATGGATTTTGTTTTAGAGCTGCTTATGACCATCCTCTCCTCTTCAGCTCTTCCTTCCAGACTTGCAGGTTGGATTGGAGATGTGCCTCTGATTTAGCAATCAGGGCAACATCATCAGCAAATGCCAGCTCTGAAATACAGACCTGTCTCATCTTCCAGTACCCCACTGAATACTTTCTTGTTCTCTCCTTACATGCCTTGATGACATCGTCCATAAGGAGTATGAAGAGGTAAGGTGATAGGATATCACCTTGTCTTACACCAGTGGTGGTCCTGAACTCTTCTGACTTATGGTTTGCTGTCCTCACATAATTTCTGCAAGACTTGTAGAAGCTCTGTATAGCATGCATCAGAGGTGCTGGAATGTTCTTCCTTGCCAAACAGTCCCAAAGTTTGCTCCAGGGGACCCTGTCAAACGCCTTTTCCAGACCTATGAAACAAAGATGGATCTCACTCTTATACTCAAGGGCCTTTTCACTCAGCTGTCTGAGTGTGAAGATTAGGTCTTGAGTACTTCGGTTTGCTCGGAATCCGCACTGGACCTCATCCAATTCTGGCTCAGCTAGGCGTCGGAGTCTCCTAGAGAAGGGGACATGTGAAACTAATATGTATATAATGACATGTGAACATTAATATGTGAAAATTGCTGGTGGAGGTCCAAGTTATTTGAGGTTGGCAACCTCAGCTTGTATAGAATGATGATTTCATGAACCACCACTGCAAGGGCTGGTGACTGCTTTATAGCTAGTTTCATAAAGAGAACTAAAAAAGCATAGGTAGTCCCAAGTTTCATATGGAACAGGGAGGGAAAAGATGAAGAAATGATTAACATTCTAATTATAATATTCACATTAACAAACCAGTGTAAAATGTCTATGTAAACCAATTTACTCTAAAATAATGACAGTTTTAAAGTTTTTCAGCCAGTGTAGATGTAAATGGAAATATATTTAAGCCTAATATTGCTAACATTTTCAACCAGCGTAAATGTAAACTGACCAACATATTCAATCTACAATTTTGAACATTTTAAAAAACCTGTGTAAATGTAACTGAAAACTTAATTCAAATCCTATATCGTAAAAAAATTTATTCCACCCAGTGTAGAGGATAGTGCACAGATAAGAGAATGACGGTCATCTAAGTAAATTACCACCTTCTACTGAAAAAGAGTAACGGGTGTTGATAAACATCTAAAGTGGGGTCAGGCTATGTATACGTTCTCCCAGAAGATAGATGCTGTTGTAGTACTCTGAGTCCCTAACCTGCTACCTCTGTATGATCTCACAAAGAATAATGGATTAATGTTTGGTTGGACTTGTTATTTAGGGGTAAATTTGAATAATATAATATAATAATATAATTTCAAAACAGAAATTTAAACTTTAATAAAAGTATCAAGCAAGTCTGAATGTAAAGATATTTAACAAAATAATTGTCCAGCACTCGTATTTATTTTTCGTTTACGGGCAGGAATAATCAAAAGAAAATGAAAAAGAATATTTAACAGTTCAAAAATAAAATAATCCTGGGAAAATTTTTTCCATTAAGAATAGTGTTCCAACGGAATAATCTAAATAATACACTTTATGTTCTTCCTTGATGTCACATTCAAGATAAACTGTTCTGTATGTTTTTTTATTAAGATAATCAAATGTGCTTTCTAGTTGTCCTCCTTCGGGAGTTTTATTTGTTGTACGTTTTAAACTGTGGTGTTAATACTGGATTAGTATGTTTCGTAGGACCTTTTGTGGCCCACTTATCCTTTATATGCTGCTGATCTTTACCTTTACAAGACAGGTCTCCCCAACTTGGCAGCTTCTGGTTACGAAACTAGGGAGTTACAGCTCTTAAATTTATGCCGAGCTTTCGGTCTCCAACAGGTCTTCTTCCAGAATTGATGC
>JAMPIV010022098.1:0-45982 GCA_024509875.1 Oreohelix idahoensis
CCTGTCTAAACAAGCAAAGATTCTAAATGATTCAGTCTTACACATCACTGTAGTTTAACACATTGACAGGTCACATTTCATATGAATAAAGTTCCTATCTCACAAACAGTTTAACATATTAACGGATCAGATTTAATACAATTAAGTTCCTACCTCACAAGAGGACAGATTCCACAAGACTCCAGTCACAGACTCCTTGACATCCTCCTGGTCCGTCTTTCTCAACAAGCGAATCAACTCTGGGATTCCATTCTCATTCTTTATTGCTCTCTGCAATATCATCACCAACAACAAAAAAACTGATTTAATCCACTAACATCATTTATCATTTACTTTTTGTGTGCTTCCTACAAAGCATGTAGTTACCACTGTAGTTGTTCACATTGCAGGAAACCTTCACCAAATGATCACATGCTCCTGCAGTGGTGGTTTGTGACAATTTGTCACATGGCCCATGCATAACCTCACACTCAATGTCTTGTAGACATGCCTGAGGGTGAAGTTCTATTCTTTCTTTGTCATCTAAGAGACCGACGGGAACTACACGAGACAATCCACTGACAACACACACACAAGTTACAACTGCAGTGTTCTACTGTCACCTCAGTCACCACCAGAACTACACGAGACAATCCACTGACAACACACACACAAGTTACAACTGCAGTGTTCTACTGTCACCTCAGTCACCACCAGAACTACACGAGACAATCCACTGACAACACACACACAAGTTACAACTGCAGTGTTCTACTGTCACCTCAGTCACACACTACACAAGACAATCCACTGACAACACACACACAAGTTACAACTGCAGTGTTCTACTGTCACCTCAGTCACCACCAGAACTACACGAGACAATCCACTGACAACACACACACAAGTTACAACTGCAGTGTTTTACTGTCACCTCAGTCACCACCAGAACTACACGAGACAATCCACTGACAACACACACACAAGTTACAACTGCAGTGTTTTACTGTCACCTCAGTCACCACCAGAACTACACGAGACAATCCACACACAAGTTACAACTGCAGTGTTCTACTGTCACCTCAGTCACCATCAGAACTACACGAGACAATCCACTGACAACACACACACAAGTTACAACTGTAGTGTTCTACTGTCACCTCAGTCACCACCAGAACTACACGAGACAATCTACTGACAACACACACACAAGTTACAACTGCAGTGTTCTACTGTCACACGTTCAAATTGACTGCATTCAAAATGAAGGGATGCGACTAGTTTTGGTGTGTACGTGTGATACCCCCATTGTGACAATGAGATACATGCTCGGATTGCATGAGAACGTAGCTGACATCAAAGGAGCAAGAATCAAGAGGGGGATGTCATGGATGGCAGAGGCAATGATTGGTCAGATGACCTGGGTTGAAAATGAATCCAAAGGGAAAGAGTGGAGTAAGTCAGGGGAGAACTACCAACAGGTAATCATTAGCCTTGGCAGAGAGTGCAGATCTTGGAGCAATGGAAAAGCAGAGCTGGAGATTAATCAGCTGATAAGTGATCATGCTGGGGATGATGATCCCATTGTGTACACTGATGGGTCTGTAGTGCATGGTGAGAAATCAGGATGGGGCTTCTCTGCGAGAATAAAGGGCAGGGTCATCGCTGATCAGAGTGCAGCCTATATGACAACAAACTCCAGCATGAGAATGGAGGTAGAGGCAGTTACTGCAGCACTGAGGGGGCTGTCTGAAACTCCATCAACCAGGGCAGTTATAGTCATACTCTCAAGCCATGCTTCGGAAAGTTCAGAATGGATGGATGCGGCAGGAATAGAAAACATCAATAGAATCCTCAAGTCTTCAAGAACTGGTGTGGATCTCTCATGCAGGGGTATGTGGCAATGAGAGAGCTGACAGACTGACCTCGAGAGCACCCACAGTGGGGACACTGGACATGGATTAGGGAGAGATACTAAGGGCAATTAATGATCGCCTGCTAGATAATGACAATGCAATGGATGAATCAACAAGGCTGAGACTGTTGGAGTTTGGCATCAAACGTGGGACTATCAGAAATGGACGTGAGAGAGGATGCATCCGTCGTATGTACAACCTGCGTGTTACAGGCACAATTAGCATTCATACTCTTTGACATTTGCTGAGGGAGACTGAGCACCTATGGGTTTGTCCGGAGTGCAGTGAGGTCGATTCTGATTAACAATAACAATAAGTTCAAATCCTCTAAAATTACTCTCTTACATTTTTCTCATTGGTCAGCATTTATTTTTTTACTTGGTCATGCATGCTGCAGGTTATAGTCACGGACATCATCATCATGTGACATGTCTGGTGACACTGTTGATCAAAATATGTTTGTGAGCATAACCCAGTAACTTAGATACTAGCTGCTGCTGCAGTCTTGTCCATCTTATCATAGTGTCAGGTGACCTTCGTTCAAGGCTGGATACATCTTGTACATTAGGCAATACTTTTCCTTTCTTTGATTTAATATTCCTAGTTCAGTGCAGAGAAAGACAGGAGGAAGAAGTGAATACCATGATGAGATGGACAAACCATGAGTGCCTGAATGTTGTCTGTTGCCTTTAAGTTTTTCTGTGTAAGTGAACAATGAATGTTGCCGATCTTCATTTGGCTTTGGTTAGCTGTGACATCGTGTTCCTGTAATATTTCTTTAGTGTCTTCCTCTTATATCAACGCAGTATGTACACTGTCCAAGATTCACACCCATACAAAAGCATTGGTCTTACATAATACCATCTTTCTCACTTTCAATGTTAGATATTTGCTTCTCAGTATGGTGTCATCACTACAATCAGTGGGGACATACTATGACCACTAACATTTTAACATCATATTCTGATTGTCAACATCATAACAAAGATAACTTACATGTACCTTATTGCTGTACTTTCTATACCAAATGTTCTCACAAAGACATAAAACTCTCTCTCTCTCATCTACCTCATTATTATACTTTCTATACCAAATGTTCTCACAAAGACATAAAACTCTCTCTCTCATCTACCTTATTATTGTATCTGCTATACCAAATGCTCTCACAAAGACATAAAACTCTCTTTCTCATCTACCTTATTATTGTACCTGCTATACCAAATGCTCTCACAAAGACATAAAACTCTCTCTCTCATCTACCTTATTATTGTACCTGCTATACCAAATGCTCTCACAAAGACATAAAACTCTCTCTCTCATCTACCTTATTATTGTACCTGCTATACCAAATGCTCTCACAAAGACATAAAACTCTCTCTCTCTCATCTACCTTATTATTGTACCTGCTATACCAAATGCTCTCACAAAGACATAAAACTCTCTCTCTCATCTACCTTATTATTGTACCTGCTATACCAAATGTTCTCACAAAGACATAAAACTCTCTCATCTACCTTATTATTGTACCTGCTATACCAAATGCTCTCACAAAGACATAAAACTCTCTCTCTCTCTCATCTACCTTATTATTGTACCTGCTATACCAAATGCTCTCACAAAGACATAAAACTCAATCTCTTATCTACCTTATTATTGTACCTGCTATACCAAATGCTCTCACAAAGACACAAAACTCTCTCTCTCATCTACCTTATTATTGTACCTGCTATACCAAATGCTCTCACAAAGACATAAAACTCTCTCTCTCATCTACCTTATTATTGTACCTGCTATACCAAATGCTCCCACAAAGACATAAAACTCTCTCTCTCTCATCTACCTTATTATTGTACCTGCTATACCAAATGCTCTCACAAAGACATAAAACTCTCTCTCTCATCTACCTTATTATTGTACCTGCTATACCAAATGTTCTCACAAAGACATAAAACTCTCTCTCTCATCTACCTTATTATTGTACCAGCTATACCAAATGCTCTCACAAAGACATAAAACTCTCTCTCTCTCTCTCTCATCTACCTTATTATTGTACCTGCTATACCAAATGCTCTCACAAAGACATAAAACTCTCTCTCTCATCTACCTTATTATTGTACCTGCTATACCAAATGTTCTCACAAAGTCATAAAACTCTCTCTCTTATCTACCTTATTATTGTACCTGCTATACCAAATGCTCTCACAAAGACATAAAACTCTCTCTCTCATCTACCTTATTATTGTACCTGCTATACCAAATGCTCTCACAAAGACATAAAACTCTCTCTCTCATCTACCTTATTATTGTACCTGCTATACCAAATGCTCTCACAAAGACATAAAACTCTCTCTCTCTCATCTACCTTATTATTGTACCTGCTATACCAAATGCTCTCACAAAGACATAAAACTCTCTCTCTCTCATCTACCTTATTATTGTACCTGCTATACCAAATGCTCTCACAAAGACATAAAACTCTCTCTCTCATCTACCTTATTATTGTACCTGCTATACCAAATGCTCTCACAAAGACATAAAACTCTCTCTCATCTACCTTATTATTGTACCTGCTATACCAAATGTTCTCACAAAGACATAAAACTCTCTCTCTCATCTACCTTATTATTGTACCTGCTATACCAAATGCTCTCACAAAGACATAAAACTCTCTCTCTCTCATCTACCTTTATATTGCACCTGCTATACCAAATGCTCTCACAAAGACATAAAACTCTCTCTCTCATCTACCTTATTATTGTACCTGCTATACCAAATGCTCTCACAAAGACATAAAACTCTCTCTCACATCTACCTTATTATTGTACCTGCTATACCAAATGCTCTCACAAAGACATAAAACTCTCTCTCACATCTACCTTATTATTGTACCTGCTATACCAAATGTTCTCACAAAGACATAAAACTCTCTCTAACATCTACCTTATTATTGTACCTGCTATACCAAATGCTCTCACAAAGACATAAAACTCTCTCTCTCATCTACCTTATTATTGAACCTGCTATACCAAATGCTCTCACAAAGACATAAAACTCTCTCTCACATCTACCTTATTATTGTACCTGCTATACCAAATGTTCTCACAAAGACATAAAACTCTCTCTCTCATCTACCTTATTATTGTACCTGCTATACCAAATGTTCTCACAAAGACATAAAACTCTCTCTCTCATCTACCTTATTATTGTACCTGCTATACCAAATGTTCTCACAAAGACATAAAACTCTCTCTCTCATCTACCTTATTATTGTACCTGCTATACCAAATGTTCTCACAAAGACATAAAACTCTCTCTAACATCTACCTTATTATTGTACCTGCTATACCAAATGTTCTCACAAAGACATAAAACTCTCTCTCTCATCTACCTTATTATTGTACCTGCTATACCAAATGTTCTCACAAAGACATAAAACTCTCTCTCTCTCATCTACCTTATTATTGTACCTGCTATACCAAATGTTCTCACAAAGACATAAAACTCATCTACCTTATTACTGTACCTGCTATACCAAATGTTCTCACAAAGACATAAAACTCTCTCTCTCATCTACCTTATTATTGTACCTGCTATACCAAATGTTCTCACAAAGACATAAAACTCATCTACCTTATTATTGTACCTGCTATACCAAATGTTCTCACAAAGACATAAAACTCATCTACCTTATTATTGTACCTGCTATACCAAATGTTCTCACAAAGACATAAAACTCTCTCTCTCATCTACCTTATTATTGTACCTGCTATACCAAATGTTCTCACAAAGACATAAAACTCATCTACCTTATTATTGTACCTGCTATACCAAATGCTCTCACAAAGACATAAAACTCTCTCTCTCATCTACCTTATTATTGTACCTGCTATACCAAATGCTCTCACAAAGACATAAAACTCTCTCTCACATCTACCTTATTATTGTACCTGCTATACCAAATGTTCTCACAAAGACATAAAACTCTCTCTCTCATGTACCTTATTATTGTACCTGCTATAACAAATGTTCTCACAAAGACATAAAACTCTCTCTCTCATCTACCTTATTATTGTACCTGCTATACCAAATGTTCTCACAAAGACATAAAACTCTCTCTCTCATCTACCTTATTATTGTACCTGCTATACCAAATGTTCTCACAAAGACATAAAACTCTCTCTCTCTCATCTACCTTATTATTGTACCTGCTATACCAAATGTTCTCACAAAGACATAAAACTCTCTCTCTCTCTCATCTACCTTATTATTGTACCTGCTATACCAAATGTTCTCACAAAGACATAAAACTCTCTCTCTCTCATCTACCTTATTATTGTACCTGCTATACCAAATGTTCTCACAAAGACATAAAACTCATCTACCTTATTACTGTACCTGCTATACCAAATGTTCTCACAAAGACATAAAACTCTCTCTCTCATCTACCTTATTATTGTACCTGCTATACCAAATGTTCTCACAAAGACATAAAACTCTCTCTCTCATCTACCTTATTATTGTACCTGCTATACCAAATGCTCTCACAAAGACTCTCATGTACCTTATTATTGTACCTGCTATACCAAATGTTCTCACAAAGACATAAAACTCTCTCTCTCATCTACCTTATTATTGTACCTGCTATACCAAATGTTCTCACAAAGACAAAAAACTCATCTACCTTATTATTGTACCTGCTATACCAAATGCTCTTACAAAGACATAAAACTCTCTCTCTCTCATCTACCTTATTATTGCACCTGCTATACCAAATGCTCTCACAAAGACATAAAACTCTCTCTCTCATCTACCTTATTATTGTACCTGCTATACCAAATGCTCTCACAAAGACATAAAACTCTCTCTCTCATCTACCTTATTATTGTACCTGCTATACCAAATGCTCTAACAAAGACATAAAACTCTCTCTCTCTCATCTACCTTATTATTGTACCTGCTATACCAAATTCTCTCACAAAGACATAAAACTCTCTCATCTACCTTATTATTGTACCTGCTATACCAAATGCTCTCACAAAGACATAAAACTCTCTCTCTCATCTACCTTATTATTGTACCTGCTATACCAAATGTTCTCACAAAGACATAAAACTTTCTCTCTCATCTACCTTATTATTGTACCTGCTATACCAAATGCTCTCACAAAGACATAAAACTCTCTCTCTCTCATCTACCTTATTATTGTACCTGCTATACCAAATGCTCTCACAAAGACATAAAACTCTCTCTCTCTCTCATCTACCTTATTATTGTACCTGCTATACCAAATGCTCTCACAAAGACATAAAACTCTCTCTCACATCTACCTTATTATTGTACCTGCTATACCAAATGCTCTCACAAAGACATAAAACTCTCTCTCACATCTACCTTATTATTGTACCTGCTATACCAAATGCTCTCACAAAGACATAAAACTCTCTCTCTCATCTACCTTATTATTGTACCTGCTATACCAAATGCTCTCACAAAGACATAAAACTCTCTCTCACATCTACCTTATTATTGTACCTGCTATACCAAATGCTCTCACAAAGACATAAAACTCTCTCTAACATCTACCTTATTATTGTACCTGCTATACCAAATGCTCTCACAAAGACATAAAACTCTCTCTCTCATCTACCTTATTATTGAACCTGCTATACCAAATGCTCTCACAAAGACATAAAACTCTCTCTCACATCTACCTTATTATTGTACCTGCTATACCAAATGTTCTCACAAAGACATAAAACTCTCTCTCACATCTACCTTATTATTGTACCTGCTATACCAAATGTTCTCACAAAGACATAAAACTCTCTCTCTCATCTACCTTATTATTGAACCTGCTATACCAAATGCTCTCACAAAGACATAAAACTCTCTCTCACATCTACCTTATTATTGTACCTGCTATACCAAATGTTCTCACAAAGACATAAAACTCTCTCTCTCATGTACCTTATTATTGTACCTGCTATAACAAATGTTCTCACAAAGACATAAAACTCTCTCTCTCTCATCTACCTTATTATTGTACCTGCTATACCAAATGTTCTCACAAAGACATAAAACTCATCTACCTTACTATTGTACCTGTTATACCAAATGTTCTCACAAAGATATAAAACTCATCTACCTTATTATTGTACCTGCTATACCAAATGCTCTGACAAAGACATAAAACTCTCTCTCACATCTACCTTATTATTGTACCTGCTATACCAAATGTTCTCACAAAGACACAAAACTCTCTCTCTCATCTACCTTATTATTGAACCTGCTATACCAAATGTTCTCACAAAGACATAAAACTCATCTACCTTATTATTCTACCTGCTATACCAAATGTTCTCACAAAGACATAAAACTCATCTACCTCATTATTGTACCTGCTATACCAAATGTTCTCACAAAGACATAAAACTCATCTACCTCATTATTGTACCTGCTATACCAAATGTTCTCACAAAGACATAAAACTCATCTACCTCATTATTGTACCTGCTATACCAAATGTTCTCACAAAGACATAAAACTCATCTACCTCATTATTGTACCTGCTATACCAAATGTTCTCACAAAGACATAAAACTCATCTACCTTATTATTGTACCTGTGTAGAGCCCTTTTCGTAGACCTCTGCACTCCTTTATAGATGAAGGTAGTCTTATATTATTAATATGTTGTCCTACCAGTAATAAACTTTACGCACCGACTTACATGATAGTAAGTCTTATTGGTGAGTTTGATTTCATTAGCGCACGGTTGTGCACTAAGGCGTATAGGGGGTTATCCTGTCCGCACGTGTATCTAGACAGTCAGTTGACGTCATCTGTGGGTTTGAGAAGCAAGAATCCCAAGTCCTACAAAGGAAGCTTTGGGAGTTCAAAACCCGTGTTTTGAGTAAAGTATTGATGTTTTAGACCCGGTCCTGCGGATTAGCAGTCGTAGCCGGTAGTCGTCCACGTGAGTGTTCATTCGTTGGAAGAACCACGTATGTATTTATTATAATAATAATGATTGTTCTGCAAAGTCGTGAGCATCTAGTCGATATCAGGTAACTAGCCTGTACCGAAATGGATTCACAGCTGAAGATGTATTTTTTATATGCCAGTAAATGCCTATCAAAGAGATCATCGGTAACTACCGTGGATCTACGATATATATATATTATTAGGAAGCCGTTGGGGTCAGTCACGGCTAATACAAGAGGTAATTCAAGTATCGATGCCTAAGTAACTTTACATGCCTTGAAGGTATTTAGTAGGAACCTGCACCTACGTTCTATTATGATTCGTTGATGAGGACTTCTTTATATATGAAAATACTAAAGAGTGGGGAGCCGCGCTAGCGTAGTGGTTACAACACCGCTCTGGCGACCGGGTGATACAGGATCAAACCCGGGCGACGGCATTTAAGGATTTTTCGTCGACCGGGATTTGGACTGGATTAACTCGAGACCTGGCGAGGACATTTGAAGGAGTGTCGTCGACCAGGGACTGGCGGCTCCTGAGCCGACCCAGCTGCAATGGGTACCTCCGAAATCGGCGAGTATTTGCCTGAATGGCGAGGGACACCTGTCTCTGTACAAGAAATAAAAGGGATACTCACGTAAAATCAATGTCAGGTTAGACATAAAATAATAACCTGAGATTTCGCCTCGAGTATTAGCGGGCGTACAAAAAAAAAAAAAAAAAAAAAAACTAAAGAGCGGGATCTTAGATACTACCAAGTATAATGAGAATCTCCTGTCCTTGAGGAAAGGTCAACCTTGATCAATATAACATTGTACTTAATCTACTTCCTGACCTTTATGACTATTGATGTATTCACTCAGAGACCTGGTCAGAATTTACTTGAGGATTCTTCTGAGATTATTTATTTGAACTTTTATTGAGGACATGCGTCCACTATCACCATGTTGAATCGCCTATTAACCGTCCACGTTGAATGTATCGTCCCGTATGATGTGATGTTAATAAACCATGTATGAACTTTTCAAGTAACGAGTTTGACTATCATAGTATTGGCACCTGTTGATGTGCCTACGTTGGGTTTGCATCTTACTGCACCAAGATTTTATAGATTCGCGAAATCAGCACGATTGACACCAAACACTATCAACAAATACATATCCACCACCAACAGTAGCAACAAAGAGAAGGGGTCCAACAGTATGGTGGCGCAGTGTGCTCTGAAAATATCCAGTTTTCATTAGCGGAATCGAACTCAAGCCTTCATTCAAACTCGGTTGAAAAGAAATATGGTATCTTTCAAGGCGACAACATCCTGGACCTTGCAGCACTTCTAACGGTCATCACAAGTCAAGGACAACCCAGGGACTTCAACTGTCAAGTTTCGACATTGGACTCTAGCTTTATGTTTCGTCAAATAGATGTCTCATACATGCAGTCCTGGATGCGAGGGATATTTTCTTTTTAGCCGGCTGAGATAAGTAAAAACGTCGTATTGTCATTACACCGTTTTACGTTTAGCTGTGCCTTGGCTTGGTAATATGTCCACTACTTTTTATTCATGTTTCATGTTGCATGTTTTATGTTTGATGTTTCTCGTGGGAGGTAGGGAGGTCGATCTGACAAACGAGGTTCATCTCGAAGCCGATTCGGGCTCTTTGTCAGATGTTCTGTAGGTTTTGAATTATAAGTTTCAATGGAGCGATAATTCCGGTTCAAGGCTAGAAACCTTGCTGTAGTTCCGATCGCTACTTGCTTCTTATGATAGTATTTGTTTAGCTGTTCCGTCAAGTTTTAATTGTTGTTTTCATAGTTATTTTTACTCGTACCTTAGTTTTATGATGTATTTTGTATGTGATTATTGTCCTTCTAACCTGACTATCGTTCAGTTTTATACAAAACATATGTTTTTACACTGTGTTGTCAACTGTCTTGTGCATTATCGGATCGTAGATGTCATCGTAATTTTTTACGACATTCTATTTTAGTTCCACATTTTTATTTTATTTGATTTCTACGATTGTGTTCACTCGTCTTTGATTATCGTGTCGTGTCAGTATTGTGCCTATTGTCTGTCAAGTTATTGCTTTCATACCATTTCATGTTATAAATTACTTTATTAATTATTAAGATAATTGCCTATTATATGACTTGAATTTACCGTTCTTGGACAGGAACGTGTACCTTTGATTAGAGTGTAAATTAATTGGATATTAACTGAGTAACACTTATTAGAGTGAGAAAAAAATTATTAGACATAATGGATATTTTGGATCATTTTCTCCGGGAGGGAGATAGAATAGGTAAATGGGGTTCAAGTTGTGAGGAATATGCCGTTGAACATTTCTTACTTCAAATTACCCAGGATCTCAAGAATTTTGCTTTTCTTAGGTGCAAATATGGCTTTTCACAAGAGAAAGCAGTGAGACTTGCTAAATTATTATCAACCATTTTTTATGATGAAGGAAAAATAACTACTCAAGACAGTAGTGTTATTGAGGTGGATGAGTTGAAGAAAACCATAACGAAGCACAAGGGTAGGGAGATTGCCCTTACGAATGAGCTGTTACAGCAAAAAGGGGAATATGAGAAGAAGTTGTTGGCTATGGATTTTGAAAATGCTGAGTTGAAGAATAAAGTGACGGTGTTGATAGAGGATAATAAGAAATTTCATGACTCTTCTTTTAACCAGAAAAGAGAGTTAGATAATGAGGTGACCTCCTTAATGAACATATTTTTCGAAGAAGATAGTGACGATGAAAATAAACCTATTGCTATTAATACTACTTTGCAGATAGATTGCAATACACACGTGGCTCAAATTCAGAGCCTGACATCTGAGGTAACTCTTTTGAGAGAAAAGTGTAATATGGAAAAAACGATGGAACAAAACATGAAAGTTTTTGGATAAGAAGGTAGCAGATCTTACCTTGGCAAATCAAGAACTCAGGAATCTGCTATGTCATCAGGAGAAAGTGTCTCAGGAAAAACAGATAAATATTGAAAAATTACTCATGGAGAAAAATGAGTTAGAGAATGAAGTACGCTCAGTAAAAATATTACTTGACGAGGAGAATAAGGTCATTGGAGAATTTGATAAGTTAAATATGACTATGAAGACAGACTGTCATGCTCATTTGGCTCAGATTCAAGAACTTACATCTGAGATTCCTCTTTTGAAATTAAGGGTTGAGGAGCTTACGAATAGCCATCAAAATGCCATTGAGGCACTTGAAAGAGAAAAGGCCATTAATAAAGAACATGTCAGGAAACACACTATCGATGTTGAACATCTAACTCAAACTGCTGCTGCAGAACTCGAAGTTAAAGATTTAAATATTATCAATGGGATTGCTAGAGAGCTAGAACAAGTCAAAATGAATTATGAGAAGTGGAAGTCAGATTATGTAGAGTTGAAAATAGAAGCTGAAAAACAGAAAAAATTGATAATGAATCTTGGCGATAGAAAAGTCAGAAAGGGAAATAACAAGAATTGCAATTCTTTTAAAGGGAAACAATTTTGTCAAACTTCTCTATATAATGTATCTTCTAGCCAATCTCACAGATCACGAGATTTTCATCAGAATAATTTTGGAAATAATCAAAGCAATAATTATCATCATAATGGGAAATTTAGATCACAATCTTTCAATAACAGACAAGGTTATCAAAATAGACAGTATGGTCAATGGCACAATGGTAATGGTCATACTAACCGTGATTTTAACGTAAACAAAAATGCAAATACTAGCAATTTTGGGGATAATAATCAGAATCGATCGCGTCGAAGAGATAGATCGTTGAGTAGTACACGTAGACATTCTAATGTCGCTTTGATTGATACACATTCAAACAGGGAACAGGATAATAATGTTAATGCACATAGTGCTATGTCATGTTCTCTGGATTTCGAACAGGTCAAGTCTTGTGATGAGGGTAATACCCCATTCCAGCCCAGGGCGATCACGACGCCACGATGCGAACATGTGTTGCCCAGCCTACCAGCGGCTTGTACGGCCACGTCAGCTACTGACTATGGAACAGGAAGCCTTAAATTAAATAAGGGTTTTATAAATGGCATTCCATGCTCTCTTTTATTCGATTCAGGCTGCAGTACTGTGGGAGTGCGGAACTCTTTGGTCGACCCCGCCTGTGCAACTGGAGAAACCATCCAATGTGTTACTTTTAGTGGGACAGTGGAAACATTCCCCACAGCCATTATTGAATTAAATACACCATTTTTTTCAGGAAAGATCCACGCCTGTCTTCTTCCGAATCCAATTAGTGATGTCATATTGGGTCGAATACACAGTATAAAAGAGTGTACACCAGAGCAAATTGCCGAATGGGAAAAGCAGAATATACAGAATGCCTATGCATTTAATACTATTCCTAGATTTGTTTTATATGCTCATATTGCTAAATTGCTATGTAATGATAAGATCTTGGAATCTAGCATCGAAAATGATTCCATTGTTCATTACGCCACTGTTGCTAATGCATTACAGCCTTTACGACATGCGTCCATTCTTAAGAAGGATATTAAGGTTTCAACGCAACCTGTGAAGACTAGTAAGTCATTCCGGGGGACATATACCTTCCCTCGACTTGATCAGCAGGCAACTGATCGTAAGAAAAAAGTTACGTTTGTGAAAAAGGAAAATGATGTTCCTAATAAAAATAAGAGTAGTTGTAACTCCGTTGGGAAAATTAATACCAATAAGGTTGCCAGTAAGATTTTAACTTTGCCCAGCAAGCAGGTGTCTACGACATGCCGTACACCTACACCTTTGTCTGGCATAAGTAATAATAATCAAGTACAAAAGTATGGTACATTTCAGAATAATCCTAAAGGTATAAATAATAAATATTATAATATACCTAAGAGAGAACTAATGTTACCCATCAACCTTGTTCACATTCTTGTGACTACGGTACCACTTATATTGGTAGAGGTGCATCTTCTCGCACCATCCTTGTGCAAAATCTGCCACAGCGAACTAGTTGGCAAGCACTAGGAGATTTTCTCAACCACACGGCAGACGTTAGGTTCGTGCGTCTGTTACCTCATACCAATAACAGGTATGGTGACGCCGTGGTTACTTTTAGGACCAATAGAGATGCTCGCATGGCTATCGAGCGGGACAATGGTGTATATTTCCACCACCATTCTCTCCGATTACAATTGGTTCCCGATTCTGCGTCACGCAGATAGTAACCTACTATATTTGATTTTGATTTCACATTCTTTGATGACTCAGCCTATGCAGTCATCATCTCTTTCTTGTAATAGTTACTTGTTCTTTTTCTAGTTCTCATGAACTGTTCCAATTGAATTTTATGCCATTTGGGTTAGTAACGCTCCTGCCACATTCGTACGCATGATGCGTCGAATCCTATCTCATCATTCCAACGTCATTGCGTACATAGACGACATTTGTCTTTTCAGTGACTCATGGGAAGAACATTTAGAAGGATTAAACTCATTACTGTCCACATTACAAAATCATAATTTAACTGCTAAGCCATCAAAGGCATTTGTGGGTTTCCACGAGATTTCTTTTTTGGGACACCGTATTGGTCGCGGTATGTTATACACAGAGGACAGTAATGTTTCCAAAATCCTTAACATCTCCACACCTAAAACAAAGAAACAAGTGCGATCTCTATTAGGACTAGTACAATACTATGGGAAATTCATACCACATCTTTCGTCCATTACTGCTCCTTTCTCTTCATTACTTAGGAAAGGTGCAGCTAACGTGATTCGGTGGTCTAACGAACATCAAATCGCGTTGGATATCATAAAGAAATTTTTTTCTAATCATCCTGTTTTAAGGTTACCTAACGAGAATTTGCCATTTGTATTACGCAGCGATGCTTCTAATTACGGCGTGGGAAGTGTCTTACTACAAGAATATAATGGCACCTTGCATCCCGTTCTCTATGTGTCACGGAAGTTAACTCCAACTGAACAGAATTATTCAGTTTTAGATAAAGAACTTCTCGGGCTTGTTTGGTCAATAAATAAACTGCAAAGATATCTGCTTGGATCACACTTTATTGTGGAATCAGACCAAAAAGCTCTTACGGCACTCAACACAAAGGACGTAAAATCTGCCAAATCTACCAGGTATGCGATCGCTCTACAACCATATAATTTCACGATTCGATCCATACCTGGCACACAGAATGTTCTCGCTGACATCTTGTCAAGATGTCCGAATGAATCGAGTTAACAGCTACGCACTAAAGACAACTGAACTTGGACACTGACAGTTCGTCGAGTGTAACTTTTTACGTGTGATACCTCGATTATAAGAGTCATTAACATTCATTCAAGTGAAATCTACAATGCTTATGTATCAAAATAACATGGAACTTTAAGGTATATGACTATCCTTGTGAGAATAACATTCACTTAATTATGACATTGAAAAGATAATAACGTTGGAAAAGGATTATATTTTCTCACCGAAATAACATTTCTACCACTCTGATTTCTTCGTGGAACTGAATTTGTTATATTATAAACTGTTCACTAACAGGAAAATGGAACTTTCGGTATTTAAGTAATTAATAACATTATTAGGGTGAAATAAATGAATTAATTAGATTATTAAACTTAGATACTTAGTTAGTTAAAATAATGATTAATGTAATTAACTATACAATATTTAAGTGGATTTATCAATAGTTGTATTTAAGCACATTAATTTAACATTAGTACTTTCATTAGTACTTCAAAAGGACTTAGACACACAGTTAAGTGCGTTGTTCTTATACGTGTTTAAATTGTATTCTTTCATTTTTATTCATTTTTTCACTTGTCATTTTAAATGCATATCCATCACTTTTCTGTTTATTCATTGGTTTCTCATCATTTCTTTGTATTTGCGTTTACATTTGTTTTAATTCAATATTTCTAATATGATATTTCATTTCATTGACCACATTGTACCAAAGGTGTGCAATTGTGGATGTATGCTTTTATGCATACCTATTGTTGTTTGAGTTAACTGGAATTTCATATTTTATTATTTTTATCATGATATATTGGTAAAATAGGAATATGTAAACTTGACTTACCTCTAGTGTCGGTATTAAAGAAAAAAAATTAATATAATTAATTTTTTGGGGGGGATTGGTAAGGAATCTGTAGAGCCCTTTTCGTAGACCTCTGCACTCCTTTATAGATGAAGGTAGTCTTATATTATTAATATGTTGTCCTACCAGTAATAAACTTTACGCACCGACTTACATGATAGTAAGTCTTATTGGTGAGTTTGATTTCATTAGCGCACGGTTGTGCACTAAGGCGTATAGGGGGTTATCCTGTCCGCACGTGTATCTAGACAGTCAGTTGACGTCATCTGTGGGTTTGAGAAGCAAGAATCCCAAGTCCTACAAAGGAAGCTTTGGGAGTTCAAAACCCGTGTTTTGAGTAAAGTATTGATGTTTTAGACCCGGTCCTGCGGATTAGCAGTCGTAGCCGGTAGTCGTCCACGTGAGTGTTCATTCGTTGGAAGAACCACGTATGTATTTATTATAATAATAATGATTGTTCTGCAAAGTCGTGAGCATCTAGTCGATATCAGGTAACTAGCCTGTACCGAAATGGATTCACAGCTGAAGATGTATTTTTATATGCCAGTAAATGCCTATCAAAGAGATCATCGGTAACTACCGTGGATCTACGATATATATATATTATTAGGAAGCCGTTGGGGTCAGTCACAGCTAATACAAGAGGTAATTCAAGTATCGATGCCTAAGTAACTTTACATGCCTTGAAGGTATTTAGTAGGAACCTGCACCTACGTTCTATTATGATTCGTTGATGAGGACTTCTTTATATATGAAAATACTAAAGAGCGGGATCTTAGATACTACCAAGTATAATGAGAATCTCCTGTCCTTGAGGAAAGGTCAACCTTGATCAATATAACATTGTACTTAATCTACTTCCTGACCTTTATGACTATTGATGTATTCACTCAGAGACCTGGTCAGAATTTACTTGAGGATTCTTCTGAGATTATTTATTTGAACTTTTATTGAGGACATGCATCCACTATCACCATGTTGAATCACCTATTAACCGTCCACGTTGAATGTATCGTCCCGTATGATGTGATGTTAATAAACCATGTATGAACTTTTCAAGTAACGAGTTTGACTATCATAGTATTGGCACCTGTTGATGTGCCTACGTTGGGTTTGCATCTTACTGCACCAAGATTTTATAGATTCGCGAAATCAGCACGATTGACACCAAACACTATCAACAAATACATATCCACCACCAACAGTAGCAACAAAGAGAAGGGGTCCAACAACCTGCTATACCAAATGTTCTCACAAAGACATAAAACTCATCTACCTTATTATTGTACCTGCTATACCAAATGCTCTCACAAAGACATAAAACTCTCTCTAACATCTACCTTATTATTGTACCTGCTATACCAAATGTTCTCACAAAGACATAAAACTCATCTACCTCATTATTGTACCTGCTATACCAAATGTTCTCACAAAGACATAAAACTCATCTACCTCATTATTGTACCTGCTATACCAAATGTTCTCACAAAGACATAAAACTCATCTACCTCATTATTGTACCTGCTATACCAAATGCTCTCACAAAGACATAAAACTCTCTCTCACATCTACCTTATTATTGTACCTGCTATACCAAATGCTCTCACAAAGACATAAAACTCTCTCTCTCATCTACCTTATTATTGTACCTGCTATACCAAATGCTCTCACAAAGACATAAAACTCTCTCTCTCATCTACCTTATTATTGTACCTGCTATACCAAATGTTCTCACAAAGACATAAAACTCTCTCTCTCTCATCTATACAAATGTTTCTCACAAAGACATAAAACTCATGTACCTCCTTATTGTACCTGCATACCAAATGTTTTCTCACAAAGACATAAAACTCATCTACCTTATTATTGTACCTGCTATACCAAATGTTCTCACAAAGACATAAAACTCTCTCTCTCATCTACCTTATTATTGTACCTGCTATACCAAATGTTCTCACAAAGACATAAAACTCATCTACCTCATTATTGTACCTGCTATACCAAATGTTCTCACAAAGACATAAAACTCTCTCTAACATCTACCTTATTATTGTACCTGCTATACCAAATGTTCTCACAAAGACATAAAACTCATCTACCTCATTATTGTACCTGCTATACCAAATGTTCTCACAAAGACATAAAACTCTCTCTCTCATCTACCTTATTATTGTACCTGCTATACCAAATGCTCTCACAAAGACATAAAACTCTCTCTCTCTCATCTACCTTATTATTGTACCTGCTATACCAAATGCTCTCACAAAGACATAAAACTCTCTCTCTCATCTACCTTATTATTGTACCTGCTATACCAAATGTTCTCACAAAGACATAAAACTCTCTCTCTCTCATCTACCTTATTATTGTACCTGCTATACCAAATGTTCTCACAAAGACATAAAACTCTCTCTCTCTCATCTACCTTATTATTGTACCTGCTATACCAAATGCTCTCACAAAGACATAAAACTCTCTCTCTCTCATCTACCTCATTATTGTACCTGCTATACCAAATGCTCTCACAAAGACATAAAACTCATCTACCTCATTATTGTACCTGCTATACCAAATGCTCTCACAAAGACATAAAACTCATCTACCTCATTATTGTACCTGCTATACCAAATGTTCTCACAAAGACATAAAACTCATCTACCTCATTATTGTACCTGCTATACCAAATGTTCTCACAAAGACATAAAACTCTCTCTCTCATCTACCTTATTATTGTACCTGCTATACCAAATGCTCTCACAAAGACATAAAACTCTCTCTCTCTCTCATCTACCTCATTATTGTACCTGCTATACCAAATGCTCTCACAAAGACATAAAACTCATCTACCTCATTATTGTACCTGCTATACCAAATGCTCTCACAAAGACATAAAACTCATCTACCTCATTATTGTACCTGCTATACCAAATGTTCTCACAAAGACATAAAACTCATCTACCTCATTATTGTACCTGCTATACCAAATGCTCTCACAAAGACATAAAACTCATCTACCTCATTATTGTACCTGCTATACCAAATGCTCTCACAAAGACATAAAACTCATCTACCTCATTATTGTACCTGCTATACCAAATGCTCTCACAAAGACATAAAACTCATCTACCTCATTATTGTACCTGCTATACCAAATGTTCTCACAAAGACATAAAACTCATCTACCTCATTATTGTACCTGCTATACCAAATGTTCTCACAAAGACATAAAACTCATCTACCTCATTATTGTACCTGCTATACCAAATGTTCTCACAAAGACATAAAACTCATCTACCTCATTATTGTACCTGCTATACCAAATGCTCTCACAAAGACATAAAACTCATCTACCTTGTTCTCATTATTGTTCTTGCCATATGACAGATTCTGCAAGGCACCACAAGCATTTTTGTGTACCTCCACAAAATCATGACTCAAGAGTCGAATCAGTGCTGGGATACCTCCCAAACTCCTGGTAGAGAAGAAAACAACAAAATATTTGTGTCACCCTCTTAAGAAACAAATTTCTCTAACAGTAACTCTCACAAGTCTGCCTTACTTGTGTTCCTAACACAAACTGTTTCATTTATAAAAATAAAAAAAAGTAAAAAAGAAACATCTTTTGTTATTAAGGAGGCCTTTACTTGTGAATACAGGAATCTCATCTGTGCTATTGATTGTAAAAGATGTGACATTACTTACACTGGAGAAATAGGTCAGTGCTTATCTGATAGATCAACAGAACATTTGACAGACTTTTGTCACACGACTAATAGACTTGTTACTATCCAAGTACTGATCAAAACTCCCCTGATCCCACTTTTCGTCAGAATTTTCAAATGGATAGTCTTTCCCTCAGACTGGTTAAATGTCCAACATCATTTCAGGTCATTTCTGCCTTCATGTCACTGCTGCTGTTTACAAAACAAGTAACGTTATACATTTATTTTTAATTTTTCCTTTCTACATTGTTCTTTCTTCCTTTTGTTTTGTCATCACGGATTTTGTATTTTTCTTCTTTGGCTTTCCATTTTTCTATTGCCCTCTATTATCCCTGGTTTGACTTCCTGTTCCTGTTTATGCTCAGCCAGTGCTGGGTAACCTTCGCTCAAGGCTGGATACAATTTTAACATCAGGCAATATTTGACTTTTCTTACATTTGATATTCCTAGCTGCATTATTGGATTTAGCTTTTCTGTCTTAATATTTCTTTCTTGGTTATTGTTTTTATTTGTTCAATGAATTATTATGCAGAAGACCATAATAGAAGGGAGAGTTGAAGGCAAACATGCAAGGGGAAGTCAACGCTATAAGTGGGAAGATAACATCAAGAGATGGACAGAGAAGAGACCAGAGAGAGCGCCAGACTAACCTATCGGCTGTCTTCCTCCTGGCCCTGGATTCCCATTCCTATCCTCGTCCTTTCAAAAAAGATTTGTCTAATGTTGTCCCTCCAGCGGACTCTGGGTCGTCTCTCGTGGGGGTCTGGATCCCTTGGCTCTTTTGTGTTTTCCCATGCTTGTTTCCCATGCCTTGTGGTTCGTGGTTCCCCTCCGAAATCTTTCTTTTTCCCATTTGGCTTGGCAGACATGGCCAATAACCAATCCTTTTGGGGGTACCATCTTGTTTGGGGGACTGTTCTACTTTGGGGTTTCCTGGGCAGGGGGTAATTTAAGGGATCTTTTTAAGGCCTTGGGGGGGAATAAGGCTCCCCGTATTTGGTTTGGCGTACCCCATGTTACCCCTTCTTCTCTTCTTGTTACTTCAACCACCCACCTTCCTCAGATACCTCATTTCTGAGGTTCTGAGGTTTTTGGGATCTGGCTTTTTATTTTTTTATTGTTTAGTTTTTTAGGCCCCCCATTGCCCCCATGACTCCTCCGCATCCCGTAATGTCAAGACTGACAATAGGTGTGGGGAGCGGGTATACAGCAGCCATCTTCTTTTGTTTTTTTCCCTTTTAACCAAACCTCTCTCGATCTTGCTGAGAAAAAAGGAATCCCCTCAGATTTATTGGCCCTGAAAAAAAGCTTTGTCTCCCCAGCAGTCTCCCCCTTAACAGCCTTGGCTGCTTTTTTCGAAGTGGGCCAACCTCTTTTTTCTTTTTTTTTGATGCCCTTTCCCTTTTTTTCGGTCTAAATAATAGCTCCGAGAGGTATTTTAAAGTAGGGTCGACTGGGTAACCCGACTCCAGGGGGGCTCCCAGGGACCTGTTTCTTCCCAAGCTTTAAGCTTAATCTGTTTTTTTTTTCTTCTCTTTCTCGTGATATCCCCACCCATTTTTTTTTTAGTTTTTAAAGAGCTGCTTATGAACCATCCCTCTCCCTCTTTCTCCAGCCTCTTTTCCTTTCCAGAACTTTGCCATGGCAAAAGGGTTGGGATTGGAGATGTGCCTCTGATTTTAGCAAATCCAGGGCAACATCATCAGCAAAATGCCCCAGCTCTCCCGAAATATAAGACCCTGTCTCCAATTCTTCCCAGTACCCCCACTGAATATAACTTTTCTTCTTTGTTTCTCTCTCCTTACATGCCTTTTGATTGATAAACATCGTCCGTCCATAAAGGGAGTATGAAGAGGTGGGTTAAGGGTTGATAGGAATATCACCTTTGTTTTCTTTACACCAGTGGGTGGTTCCCTGAACTCTTCTTCTGAACTTATGGTTTTTGTTTTTTCCTGGTCCTCACATAATTTTTTTTCTGCAAAGCAAGACTTGTAGAAGCTCCTGTATAGCAAATGAATCCAGAGGTGCTGGAATATTGAGTCATTCCTTGCCCAAAAAACAGTCACCCCCCCCAAAGTTTTTTTTGCTCCCAGGGGGACCCTGCCTTTTTTTCAAACGCCTTTTTCCAGATCTATGAAAACCAAAAAAGATGGAAATCTCACTCTTATACTCAAGGGCCCCTTTTTTTTCACTCAGGGCTGTTTTCTGAGTAGTGGGTGAAGATTTAAGGTTCTTGGAGTTTACTTTTTCGGTTTGTTTTGCGGGGGGAAAAATCCCGCACCACTGGGACCTCATTCCAATTGTGTGGAAATTCAGCTAGGCTAGGCGTCGGAGTCTCTGGAAAAGTTCTCCTGCTCTAGGATTTCTAGAGAGTAGATTTTTTTTATACCAGGGACACTGAGAAGAAGGGGATTATGCCCTCTGAAATGATGGTTTTTTCCCACACATTGTCGATTGTTCACCAAACCATTTTTTTTTTTTTGTTTTGCATAAAATTGGGTGTTTTATGAAGGGCAATCTCTCCCAATACCCCTTTGGTCAAGAAATTGTATTGTTTGTTGCACCAAACTAGCTTGCCCTGGTAAAAAACCCTTTAAAGTAAGTAATTAGGGTCAGCCTGATGCTATTGCTCCCATGGGAAACTTTAACACAAATTTTTGGTGTCTTGGTGTTTTTATACCATCATTTTTCCCTGCCCCTTGCTGACTTTGCTTTTGCCCCCATTCTTTGATTTTCTTCTATAGTTGCTCTGCCCTCAGTTTTTTTATTTATTTTTTTATCTTCCATCTTTATTGTTTCATCTTCCCCCACCATCATTGGTTTTTTTTTCCCCTAGTGGTTTCTCCTGGGTGGCTTAGTGGTTTTTATCATGATTTTCCCAGGGAGTTGGATGCTTTCCCATCTTTTCATTCCCCATGCCCTTCAACCATCCAGGAGTTTTTAGTTGAGAAAAGCAATTTGAATTGCTTTCCATCCTTCCCCAATTTTTACGAGTTAACTTCCTTCGGGGGCAGATTAGTAGCCCCAAGTTGGGCCTTGTAGCGTGTCCCCCTGTATAAATTTTTTGGAGGGCCATTGTGTTTTTTCCTTTCCTCATGTTCTTTTTTTGAGGGTTCTTATTATAGTGAAACAATTTTTCTGGTTGTTCTTTGTGCATCTTTTTCTAGCCTTTGTTCTCCCATTTTCTTTCCCAGTGGGGATACCTTCTGGTTTTTGGTGCTGCTAGTAGCAACTTTTGTTTCCTTTTGGCTTGTCCTTGTATTTTATGGAAGTTCCCTTAGTGTCCCCAACATATTTCTCTTATATTTATTTTTCCATTTTGGTCTCTGTTGTGGGGGGTGTTTGTTTTGTTTTAGCTCCTAAGGTAATTTGTTTCCATGCCAAATTTTTCCTTTCTCTCTCCTTATTTTCTCTTTCCTCTTTGACCTTTCCTCTGTTCCCACCCAAGGTTTGTCCCACCCCCCCCCTCCCGTTTCCTCTTTGTGTTTGTTTGTCCCCAATGTCCCCCGTACTTTTTCCCCCAACCCGCTATGCCTGTTTCGTCTGCAAGGCAGCTGTTCCTGGGTTTTTAGAAAGATGTATCCTTTTGAAAATGTATTATTAGCCAGAAGGTTTATTTTTGCCAAGTCCCCCCCATTTAGTTTGGTCTTTTCCCCCTGTTCTGGTGTTTTGCTCAACCCCTCCGCCTGGGCAGCAAAATAAAGCCCCTTGAATATCCTGGTCCCCCTCTTAATTGTCCCTGGCTCCCTCAGCATGTCTCAGCTCCCCCTGTAATTGGTTTTCCGTAATGCTCCATTTCCCGTGTCTTATGCACTCGAGTTTAACTTTGGTTTTCCCCGTGGAATGGTTTGGTGTTTGGGGCTGTTGTTTTCCCGAGGCTGGAAAAGCAAAACCTCTTTTTCCAGTGTGTTGTTACCTTTTTTGTACTGGGTAAAAGCAGGTTATGCGCCCATCTACGGTTTCCTAATCTCTGGCCTCCCGTCCAGAACTCCCTAGCTTCTGTCGGAACCATTGTTTATATGTTTTGAATGATACGCTTTCTCCGAACAATGGGCATAAGTCGATCCAACTGTGAACCCTGTCCTCCATTTGCATTTTGTTTTGGTTGCACAAATCTAGCCCTAGTGGTTAAAAATGCCATGGTTATGGCCGCTTGTATGGGGGGAAACCCTTTGTGTGTTTGGTAAAAGCAAATTCAGATTTTTCTGCCACGGCAAGAAAAGCGTAAAGGAGTCGCCCCCGCGTTTCCCATTGAGTCCCCCCATTGAGAGTAAATCTTACTTCTCCATAGCTTTCCCCCGATTACTCACTCCATCCCCCCATTCCTAAGCATGGGTCAAATTTTCCCCCAACCTCTGGCCATTGAAAAAATCTCCCGAGCATGAGTTATTTTTACGTTCCAATCTTAGCCCCAAGTCCCCATCCCACTGTCCCCCCCTTTTTGGAACAGCTGCGGAAGAATAATTTTCCTCCCTTTGAACCTCCTTGCGCTCCCCCTCTCCAATCCTCATTTTTTTGGCCCATGACCCATAACCCAGGTTGGACCATGGTTTTGATTTTTGGTTGTTCCTCTCCGTTCCCTTTTTATTTTTAGTTTTTTTATTTACAACCAAAATGCCCGCTTTTCCGGAGAAGAACCAAACGTTTACCAAAATCCTTGGGATACTAATCCATTTTTTTGGATTTTTAGGGCCCAACAATGCAAAACCCACCGCCCCCTTTTTAGCCCTCTTCTTTTTCCAGATATGTGGGTACACCCAACCTGGTAGAGCATATAAAGCGTGTTTTTTGTTTTTGCCAATCCGAGAATCCCATGACCTTCCCCCTTTTGGTCCACCTTTGTTTTTCCTTGTGGTTTTCCGTTAGAGCCAGGAGTTTTCTAGTGTTTTTTTTGCTTTGCCTCCTCTCTTCCACCAGCCGTTTTGTCCGTTTCCTTTCCCCCATTTTTATATTTTCTTTGGTTTTCCAAGTGTCCCATAAGTCGTAGTGCCCGTTCCAGTTTCCCGGCGCTTTTAGAATCATTCCCAGTTTTTTCGCTCGTGTGGGGGCTAGTAAATTCGTGAGTGGTTTTTAAAGCAAACAGGTGACTGCCCTTGTTTTGTGGTGGTGTGTGGCCTTTTTTGCTTGGGGTGGGGGGGAAGGGGCCTTGTGCCCTCCCTTACGGCCCCGTCCATGCAGGGCCCGCCCTCCCCCTCCCTTTGTTTTAAGCCGGGCTTTGGGGACCGGCATTGGGCGGAGTTTTTCCTGTCGGGAATTTTTTAATGTAATTGTCCCCATTTCAATAGGCCAAGAAAAACAGATAGATAAGAAAATTCACAAAGTGAGTCGCTAAATGGTAGTATGTCCCCGAAAGTTCCCCCCCCTGAACTTTTCAAAAATTTTTTATTTATCTCAATGTAAGTCCACGTCCGAATAGTTGTCTGTTAAACATGTAATTTTTTGGTACCATTCTTCTCACAAGGTTAATGTATCCCCGCACACGGTAAAAATTGGTTGTGTCCCTTTTTATTTTTCCCTAAAGCCCTACTGTGCGATGAACGCGCGTTTGTTGAATGGGGGTCCACGGAGAGTGTTTTCCCCTCAAAGTGACCCGTTCCGCACCGAAGGGTATCTTCTTTTCAGTGTGGGTCCCAAACAGGTATTTGGAATTCAAGAAGGGTGCCAAGATCGTGACATTGTGTAATGGTGGGGATGTAATGTAATAATGGGTTTCCCAGCCCCAAAACTTCCCCTGCAATCCCCGTCTTTTCAATGGTTGCGTTTTAGCGGCGTTGGTGGCGTGGGTGTGGGCGCATAATCCGTTTGCAACAGTATTGGCTAAGTTTTTTCCCCTCCTGATTTCTTTTTTAATGTGGAGGTACAAGTCGCCCGAAGACCGACCCCCACTAAGCTTTCTTTTCCAAAGTTTTACAATGGGTAAGGTCCCTTTGCATACGTCCCCCCCCCCCCTGCAATTCACCCTCCCGTGTTTGTTCCCCTGTTCCCAAGGAAGTCGTAGAAGAATCACCACCCTTCCTCCTGTCCTCAAAGTGATGTCCGCAAAGATCTTCTTTCAGTGGTCCAAACAGATGGAAGTCAGAAGGTGCAAGATCGGGACTGTAAGGGGGATGTGGTAATAATGTCCAGCCAAATTCTGTAATCGCTTCAATGGTGCGTTTAGCGGCGTGTGGCGTGGCCTTATCGTGCAACGGTAGTGCAGTTCTCTGATCTTTTAATGGGTAAAGTCGCCGAAGACGACCTCTAAGCTTCTTCAAAGTTTTAATGTAATGGTCTGCATACGGTCTGCATTCACCGTGTTTCCCTGTTCCAAGAAGTCGAGAAGAATCACCCTTCTCATCCCAAAACACGGAGGCCATAACTTTCCCTACAGATGGTGAACTTTTGAACTTCTTTCTTGTCAGCGATGTTGTGTGATGCCATTCCATTGACTGCCTCTTGGATTCTGGTTCAAAAAAATGAACCCAAGTCTCATCACCTGTCACAATATTCGATAAAAAATCTTCTCCTTCAGTTTCATAACGGTGCAGGAGGTTGATGACTATGGTTTTCCTTGTTTCTTTATGTCTGTCTGTCAACATTCTATGACATAACGTTGTTTTACCCGAACGTCTTTGGCAGCCATTTTAAAACTGTTACAGTGGTGCCACCTGTTAATGAAACAGGTTGGTAATGCTTGTCGTAAATTTATTTTGAGAGAAAGAGTCTTAGAAATAGTAGTCCGGTTTAGAGTGTAGAATGATGGTGAAAAAAAGCTCAGTGATAGAAATGTAGAGAGTAAATAGTTGCTTCACAGAGTGCTGGAGGAGAGTAAAGACAGACTTATTTACGACAAATCGTTTCTCTCAATCTTCTCTTCCACTCTCCTGGTCAAACAATTATTTGCCAGTTTTCCAGACACACACCTGCTCTCCCACCGATTTGGTGTTTCAAACACACAGACGACGTGAATACAACTATCTTAAACAAATAGGGGAAATTTTGGGCTTTGGGTAGTCCGACACAATAACGATTAAGTTTATGTTGTTTATTAAAGTTAAAAAACCAATCACTACAATAATCATTTGTTTACAACAAGAATTATCAAAATTACAGAAAAATGCAAATAACAAGGTAGGGAGGGGGTAAAGAAGATTGGTATCGACTAAGCCCGTCCCGCTTATTAGACAAAGATAAAACCAGTCCAAAGATAGATAGTTATCAGGAACGTAGGTAAGTTAACCTAACAGTGAAGTTAATTACTCTGAAAGAGGTGTTTCAAAATTAGGTATAGGTGGTAGAAAAAAATTCTGTTCTTCCCAATTGTTCTTCCCTTTACTAAGCAAAAGGAAAGGAGGGGGGTTTAAAACAGAGTTTATCAAAACTATCCCACTTAAAGGAACAATGCCGGGGATACAGAAAATGTATTACCCGGTAAGCAAGTTAACAAATGGGTTACAAAAAAAGATTAAATTTCCTGTCATTCATACACGCGCTAGTAAAGGCCTTCACTCATTTTGCTCTCACTTACCGATTGTGAAAAAATCTGGCACTCCATAGAATAACACAACAGCAGTTACACCTCAAACTAAATGTATGAGTGTTAGTTCAAGTTCCAGCCCCAGATTAGCGGGTAGGCGGTCAGCACATAAAAAGGATCCCGTAATCGCTGGAAAATGAATCTGTAATTGTGTCTCTTTTCTTAATAACAGTTTCTATGGGAGGGCACGGTCTCTGATACCGGGGTGAGGATGGTGTGGTCTATTTGACTTTGCCGCTGATAATAAAATTGTTACGCGTGCTGATACACTTTATCCGTGAGGTATGGTTTAAGTCCAGGGAGAAACTAGTCACATCACTGTTCGGTAAATATGTATTCTCTCTCTGTCAGTAAACTAACAAAAGCTCGGGCCAGTGTTCTTCTTCCCGTTTCAATTTAGTTTGCTTGATGGTGTGTTAAATTTGTCTTTGGGTGTGCTTTCTTTGCTATAAGTTAGATAGCGGAATTCCAAACATAGAATTGCCTCAAAGATTAAAAATTTACACAGTCTCAACAAGTTCTGAGTCAGGGAGACTCTACACACTGTTTATGCTTTGCTTTGCTTAGATTGATTTGCTTTATTGCTTTCTTAATGCTGGGATCGCACAGGTTACGATCACTCTGTATGAAAGAAAAAAAGACATGTAATATACCGAAAAACAAATAACCTTCTAAAGCGCGATGAATTTCCCTTTAAGACTATTTTATATACGCTCGCGTATTTAATTATGTATTTAATAAACACTGCGCGAGTTTTAGTGGTTAAAACACACATCTATAAATATAGGACTTAACTAAATTTATTAATTATAAATTCCTTCGCGACTTTAAAAGTTAATTTAAGCATTTAACATCTATTATCTTTTGGAAATACTATAGCAGGTATATCATTACATTTACAACTGGAACTATTGAGATGGTTTAATTTAATAGATTTAAATCAACACACAATCCAGTGAAATAGAATGAATGAAATAGACCACTGATCACTTTACACAATATATATATTTTACCGTTTTGCACAGAAATAGAATTCACTGCAAATATGTATAAAATCCAGGGGATAATCTATAACAAGATTTCAAATATAGCTAGTACTTCTGTTAAGTTCTGGCCAGCGAGTGATAAAGTGTATTTCTACATGGTCTGTATATATCTAGAATGAAATGAAAGATGAGTGGGACATGAGAAACTTGACACCTTTTTAGATCTCAGAAGACTTTTGGGGATCTGACCGCCAGACTAAAAAGAGAAGCCGCCCCTGGCCTCTCGTATCTTTGCTCGCTGCTTGCGTCGGCTTTCCCCGTTCGCTCCCACTGCGATCGGTTCCGTTTTTAACACCGAGATGCGAAATCGTTTCAGGGACCACTACTGTCTTTGATCGTGGCGCTAGCTTTCCTGAGATCCCCCCAGTCCGTGTCTTTGATCGTGGTCGCTGCTATCTGTTTGATTCTGGCGCCGCCCCCTCTGGGCCAAGTTAATGAAAATACTGCATATGATTGCTCAAGAGATGACCATGGGCGTGATTTAATCTCTCCTTAAATCAATGCGATGACCAGAATGAACGGTAGATAAACTGTCCACATATCAATCAGCAAGCGTGTTGCCAATCTGCGTGGAAAGGTTGCATAGCTAATGAGACCAGGTGAAAAGAAAAATCCCGTTTGACGAAAGGTTACAATATTTCGGGGGCACTGATGTTATCCAAGGGGTCGTTACGAAAAGTCGTATCATATCATTCAGGGTCGGCTGCGTTCGTCTGTCACAATGCTATACAATGCAGAAGAGTGTTTGAGGAATCCTGCTAAATTTACAAATTGCACACCAATGCAGTATTTACATACATAAAAAATAGGAGGCATTACTTTTTGACCTTCCTTCATATATCCATTCATTCCCACAAGTTACTTTAAGTATTAATTTAAAGGCATGCAACATTATAAAGGTAATACTGTGTAACAGAATACATTTACAGTATCAAATCATAATCAAAATTAAGTATTGTTTTTTTTAAAACAAACAACAAAGTTATGGAAAAAAAACCCCAACAAAAGCAGAAAAAAAACAAAAAAAAAAACAAATCCAAAATATTTGTACAGTAAATCAGACAATAATTGGAACATAATCAGATTACGGTAGCACAGAAATATTTCAACAGTCTGCTATTGAATGAGTTCAGACTTGTGTTTTCCTTTGCTCTCCCTAACTCAAAGCAGAATCAGATAGAAAGATAGACAGACATAATTTTATTTCAAAAGGGTTGAGAATTGGGCACTCAGATCCGCCTGATAATCCAGCCCTTTGTCTTTCATCCTGTATCTCGACACTCACTCAAGTGGTCAACAATTAATCTGCATTTTTGAATGTGTCATCAATCATCAATGCAAAAATTACATAAACTCATTCTCACTTATATTCATATGTTGCACCTCATTTTGCACACCACAAAGTGTCCATTATCTTAGAATTTTGTGGTGCTCAAAAGGACGTTGCCAAATGCGGCGTTACGCGTAAGAATTATGATGTGAGTGCTCGTGCACGGCAAAGAAGAGAAATAATTTTGTGTAGCTGGCCAGGATAGCTGTGTTTTAAATGTGTTGCTAGTGTCCGCTTAGATATTCATGTGTAATATTCTTGGATGTGATGATAGTATCTATATCTTTATTGGAACCCATGTTACTTGGATAATAATGATTATGACTCAATGTATGGACTGTGGCGGACTTACACAGAATATGTTGATTATCTATTGATCTCATAAAGTGTAGCGGTCAAAATGAGTGTTGGCCCATTGCTGTTGGCCTATGGATTTTCACGACATTGCCAAGAGTTGAACATAATAAATGTGTACTGTGTCTGTACACCATGAGTTGATGTACTTATTCCTAAGCGTAAAACTTGGTCACTGTTCGTGTTAAACACAATCTTCATAATACTTCAAAACTAACCCCTAGAAGAATGTAGCAGTTAGGAAGATGAAACTAAATGTCACACCGTACATTCTTGAGGGAAAATACAAAAAAAAAAAAAAAACTTTCTTACGCACTTCTGTAGCAGGAAAAATCTTCAAGCAGGTAAAAAACAAAATGTAAATCTGCTCATTCTCATTATCACATTTAAACAAACTAAAAAATTACATATGTCAAAAGTACAGTGGTATGCAGGTACATTCTCACATACATGACATCATATAATAATACTACATGGATATAAGACAAATTATTTATTCACATACAAAAATAACGAGCTGGAGAGGAAACGAAAGGTTGGCATATGGATGAAATGTGGACAGGCAAAGGCTGCTTCTATGTCAGTATTGATGAATTGTTTGACAAGTGCTTTGTTGAATGATTATTGTGTAGGTAGGATGTTAAGGTGGTGTGGGATGCTGTTCCACATGTAGGCTCCAGAGTAAGCTAGACTCTTTTTGAACAGGTCAATCCTAGGTTTGGGCAAACGTAAATGATGTAATTGTAGCCCCTCTCTTCTACTGGTGCATTCATTCAATGATCATAGGTACAGTGGGGCATTATTTGATAGAACTGCGTGAGTCAGCTTAGCTTTGCTGTAGAAGAGATGTTTTTTTAGGGACAGTATTTTGGGCTCTTTTTGTATCCCTGTGTGTGGTATCGTGCGAGTACTGGTGATCAGACGTATAGCTCTCTTATGCAGGGAGTGCAGTCTCTTTGCGGTGGAAGCAGGGCAACCATCCCATAGTGTAGAGCAGTAATCTAGATGTGTTTGTATAAGTGAGGTGTAGAACAATAGTCTAGTGTCTGCATCTAAGAAGTGTTTTTTTGTTTTGGCCAGATGGTACTTCTTTTGAGCTAAGTGTTCGGTTACATTCCGAACACAGGAGTTCCACGTTAAGTGCTGGTCAATCGTCAACCCTAGAACTTTGTGTTTTGTTTCATGTTCAATTTGTATTGATCCCGCATGTCACTCTAGCAATCGTTTTGTGAAGTTTAGGAGTTTCTGTCTGGTGGTAATCAAAATAGATTTCGTTTTTGCCGTGTTTACTGGTATACAATTCATATTACCCCATTTTGTTAGATTGTCTACGCTGCTTTGAAGAGTTTTTTCACGTGTCACACAGGCAATGTCACTGGTGTAGATAGTACAATCATCTGCAAAGAGGACACAGTTGAGTATTTTAGATGTAGCAGGAGGTCGTTGATGAGCAGTGAGAAGAATAAGGGTCCAAGCATAGAGCCCTGCGGTACTCCTGCATCTATCTTTGAGAAATCTGATGTCGAGTTGTTGTGGAGCACTAACTGTTGTCAATCTGCCAGAAATGAATTGATGATGTTTAGTGGATTAGGGCATATTCTGAGGGTTTCCAACTTTTGAACCAAGATAGTGTGGTCAATCATGTCAAATGCTTTTTTGAAGTCAACAAAAACAGCACCACATAATTTTCTATCATTTATGTTCTATAGCCAGTTGTCTGCCATTTTGGTGAGAGCTGTGTAACAGGAATGTTTGGGTCTGAAATCTGACTGGCTCTCAATGAGCAGTTCGTTGGTTAAGTGTTGAAGTGTGGTGTTGTAAATGTGTTTCTCTAGTGGTTTTGATATAGATGATAGAATGAATATTGATCTGTAACTGTTGGGATTGCTATGTGGGCCAGATTTGTAGAGAGGATACACTTTGGCAGATTTAAATGCTGTGGGGAAGTAGTTGTGTGCAATACACTGGTTGTATACATAGGTTAGAATCACAAATGATGGGTGCAGCATAACATATAATCTTGTTGCTGATACCATCAAGTCCAGAGAATGGTATACCCAGAGACACATTAAGATGGACACTTGAGGCAAAATTTTTAAAAAAAATATGAAAAAAATGGAAAAAGAAGAAAAAGGAAGATAGAGCCCCAGGATGTAGCTGTTAGCAAGATCTGATTATTCTGTTTATAAGAACTAGGCTAGGATTGGTTTGATGATATGCTGTTTATAAGAACTAGGCTAGGATTGGTTTGATGATATGCTGTTTATAAGAACTAGGCTAGGATTGGTTTGATGATATGCTGTTTATAAGAACTAGGCTAGGATTGGTTTGATGATATGCTGTTTATAAGAACTAGGCTAGGATTGGTTTGATGATATGCTGTTTATATGGATGGGGCTAGTACAGTTTCAAGAATACATGTTTGTTTACAAGAACACGGGCTAGAATTTAATTCTGAGGGGGACCATGGCTAAGACAACTTGAATGTTTACAAGGACAGACTAGAAACCTTGGAAACAAAAATGTTATGTTTAAACTGACAGAGGTAAAATGTTTTAAAAAATCTGATGTTGACAGTTAGTGAAGCTAAAATGAATGTGATGTTCAAAAGGTGACGTTAAGTACTGAAATAAATAGTGATAAATATCAGACGTTTTCTGTGAACAATGTAAGGAACATGGATGTTGGAAACCACTGATAGAATAATGAACATTTATGGTACAAATTATTGCTAAAATAAGGAATTTATGTTATAAATCACTGCCAGCATAAAGAACACATATATTATAAATCACTGCTATAACAGGGAACATTTGTTATAAATCATGGCAAAAAAAGGAACATAGATGTTTTAAATTATTGCTAACATAAGGAACATGTATGTTACAAATCACCGCTACCATAAGATAAGAAGCACATTTGTTATACATTTCTGCTAATATAGGGAACATGGATGCAATAAATTACTCTGGGGGTCAGAGTGGCTAAGAGGTACGGTGTCCGCCTCGAGTTCTAGAGGTACCGGTTTCGATTCCCAGTTGAGGGAATATAATTTATGGAAAATTTTTTTTCATAACCTAATGGTCCTAATGATGTCATACTCCCCCCTGGTGTCCTGGGTAGTGAGATCGGATGCCTAGCCTTCTCGGATAACGGCAAAAACCGTGTGCAAGTTGCGCACGTTAAACATTCCTAGGCAGCTGGAAATCGTAAAGAGTAGGCCTATCAGGCCGCTGCCCTGGCAAAATTTAAAAATTAGAAACCTACCCACAACAAAAATATTTATAGAATGTGTGATTTCCATAAACACACGTTGAGATTCTCGCCGGTGCTACGGTGTCCGTGCACTGTGCTGAGATCCTCCCTGTGTGATCTAAGGGAGGAGATCGGAGCACTGATGGAGTAGTCCGTGTGCAATGAAGATAGTCCTTAAAACTAAACCAAACAATTACTGCTAGCATTAGGAACATGGATGCTATAAATTTCTGCTAATATAGGGAACATGGATGTTATAAATCACTGTAATACAGGGAACATGGATGTTATCAATCACTGTAATACAGAGAACATGGATGTTATCAATCACTGCTAATATAGGGAACATGGATGTTATAAATCACTGCTAATATAGGGAACATGGATGTTATAAATCACTAATATAGGGAACATAGATGTTATAAATCACTGCTAATATAGGGAACATAGATGTTATAAATCACTGCTAATATAGGAAACACGGATATTATAAATCACTAATATAGGGAACATAGATGTTATAAATCATTAATATAGGGAACATAGATGTTATAAATCACTAATATAGGGAACATATGTGTTATAAATCACTAATATAGGGAACATAAATGTTATAAATCACTAATATAGGGAACACAGATGTTATAAATCACTAATATAGGGAACATAGATGTTATAAATCACTAATATAGGGAACATATATGTTATAAATCACTGCTAATATAGGGAACATAGATGTTATAACTCACTAATATAGGGAACACAAATGTTATAAATCACTGCTAATATAGGGAACATAGATGTTATAACTCACTAATATAGGGAACACAAATGTTATAAATCACTGCTAATATAGGGAACATAGATGTTATAAATCACTGCTAATATAGGGAACATAGATGTTATAAATCACTAATATAGGGAACATAATAATAATAGCCCCTTCAGTCATAAATGACTATGGGAATGCACCCCTGAGGTGACAGCCCTCAGCTGCTTATTTTCCTGGTGCTCCTTTCGACGTTTTCTCCTCACCTCTGCTTCTTGTGTGAGCCTCTCTTCGCCCAATCTGAGTTGGCGCCGTAAATAGCATCGCCACTTAGTGCGATCGGCAGCTTCATCCTCCCATGTTGCTGGATCCATGTCCAGCGCCCTCATATCTCTCTTGCATACATCTTTGAACCTCAGCTGTGGTCGCCCAACTGTTCTCTTGCCATCTGCTAATTATCCGTAGAAGATATCTTTTGGGATGCGACCATCTTCCATGCGGCGAACATGGCCAAGCCAGTGAAGTCTGCGCTGTCTAAGCAGCGTATACATACTTTGAAGGCCAGCACGTGACAACACCTCGACATTTGTCACTTTATCTTTCCACGAGATGCCGAGGATGCGGCGTAGACACCGCAAATGGAAGGTATTGAGTCTTCTTTCTTGCTTAGCATAGGTCGTCCAGGTCTCGCTGCCATATAGGAGTGTGCTGGTGACGCAGGCATTATATACCACAGCTTTGGTCTTCATTGTGAGTTTAGAGTTTCCCCAAACATGCGATGTGAGGCGGGCAAAGGTAGCTGCAGCTTTGCCAATGCGGCTGTCGATTTCTGTATCCAGTGAGAGTTTGTCATTGATGGTAGACCCTAGGTATGTGAAGTGGTGCACCACTGCCAATTCATAGTTATCGATAGTGATAACTGGTGCAGCACCCACATCCTGACTCAGCACATACGTTTTCTTTAGACTTATTGTGAGGCCAAAGTCCTTGCATGCTTTAGTGAAGCGATTCATCAAGCTCTGAAGCTCCTGTTGGCTTTGAGTGACGACTGCAGCATCATCAGCGAACAACAAGTCTCTTATAGTGACCCTTCTGATTTTTGTTTTTGCCTTCAGCCTTGAAAGATTAAACAGACGGCCATCTGATCTAGTGTGAAGGCATATTCCTTCAGTTGCATCTCTGAATGCATGTTTCAAGAGTAAGGCAAAGAAGATTCCGAAGAGGGTCGGAGCCAGAACACAGCCTTGTTTAACGCCACTTCGTATATCAAAGGGCTGTGACGTGCTTCCAGCATATTGGACTGTTCCCTTCATGTCGTCATGGAATGACTTTATCATTTCCAGCATTTTAGAAGGGCAGCCTATTTTCATGAGGATTTTAAAGAGTCCATCCCTACTAACCAAGTCGAATGCTTTTGTGAGGTCTATAAAGGCGATATATAATGGTCTTTTCTGCTCTCTTGATTTTTCCTGAAGCTGGCGGAGAGAAAAGATCATGTCTGTTGTTGATCTACCAGCTCGGAATCCACACTGTGACTCTGGATATATGCGCTCAGCTAACTTGTGTAGCCACATTAAGATGACTTTGGCAAAAACCTTACCAACAATACTAAGAAGAGAGATGCCTCTGTAGTTATTGCAATCACTTCTGTCTCCTTTATTTTTATACAGTGTTACAATCTTGGCATCTCGCATGTCTTGAGGAATAGTTGTCTCTTCCCAGCACTGGCACAGCATCCTATGCAGGGGATGTAATAGCGTGCTCTTACAGCATTTGATTAAATCAGGAGGGAACATAGATGTCATAAATCACTGCTAATATAGGGAACCTAGATGTTATAAATCACTAATATAGGGAACATAGATGTCATAAATCACTGCTAATATAGGGAACATGGATGTTATATATCACTGCTAATATAGGGAACATAGATGTCATAAATCACTGCTAATATTGGGAACATGGATGCTAGAAATCTCTACCAACAACATGGATGTTATGAATGACTGTCAACTCTTGACATAAATTATGACTAGTACAGTTACAAGTCTGTTGGCACATATATCTGACCTGGTTTTGGCCTTCATGGCATCATCCATATATGTGATATGCTGCAGGTGTGCTGCGGCACTGGCCTTGATACTGTCATCAGGGGAGTTCAGGAAATCGATCACTTCCTGTAAATCTGGGTATCTGACGTGTGAGGCTGGACATATATAAGAGCAGGGTGTCACAGTCTTGAATGGACAGCACATTTATTTGTTAATATCACATAAGACAGAGGGGGGGAGGAGTTGGGTACAGATATGTCAATATCACTGTTTGATTATTTTGTAGCATTTGGAGCCATAACAGTTTTTGTTTTATCTTGTTTTTGGGTGCAAACAAAATTGTATTTATTGCTCTCAGTCTTCAACTAAACGTTCCATATTTTCTATTTCTACACCAAATGTCGCAGAAACAAAGGTCTGTAGTATAAACCAAGAAATGAGTCACAAAATAAAATCTGTCAATATTTGTCACCACAGACAGACTTACTGTGGCTTGAATGAGATTGATAGACAACTATAGTTCATTATGTCTGTATGCTTTCTATGCCAGCAACACTAAATATAAAGAATCTGTGCAGTACATAGTAACATGGGAGTTACCATTAAAAACCACTACTTGGTGAACAGTAACAAGGGGAAAGTTACTTACAAATGCCTTACTTGGTGAACACAGTAACACGTAAAAGTTACTTACAAAGGCCCTTACTTAGTGAACATAGTAACATGTGAAAGTTACTTATAAAGGCCCTTACTTAGTGAACATAGTAACATGTGAAAGTTACTTATAAAGGCCCTTACTTAGTGAACATAGTAACATGTGAAAGTTACTTACAAAGGCCCTTACTTAGTGAACACAGTAACACAGGAAAGTTACTTACAAAGACCACTACTTGATGAACACAGTAATATGTGAAAGTTACTTACAAAGATGAATACTTGGTGAACACAGTAACATGTGAATGTTACTTACAAAAATCCCTACTTGGTGAACACAGTAACATGTGAAAGTTACTTACAAAGATCCCTACTTTGTGAACACTGCAATATATGAAAGTTACTTACAAAGATCCCTACTTGGTGAACACAGTAATATATGAAAGTTACTTACAAAGATCCCTACTTGGTGAACACAGTAATATGTGAAAATTACTTACAAAGACCTCTACTTGGTGAACACAGTAACATATGAAAGTTACTTACAAAGATCTCTACTTGGTGAACACATATTACAAAGTTACTTACAAAGATCTCTACTTGGTGAACACATATTACAAAGTTACTTACAAAGACCTCTACTTAGTGAACACAGTAACTTGTGAGTTACTTACAAAGGCCCCTACTTGATGAACACAGCAACATGTGAGTCACTTACAAAGGCCCCTATTTAGTGAACACAGTAACATGTGAAAGTTACTTACAAAGACCACAACTTAGTGAACACAGTAACATGGGAATGTTACTTACAAAGGCCCCTACTATCCACAGAAGGAGTTCGTCTGCCATCAGAAGGAGGTGCACCAAGATTGAGCTGTTCTAGTTTCATGGCAGTCTCATCTTCAGGGAAGTACGGATCATCCTGCACAAATGGAATGCTTCTGTCTGCAGATGGGTAGTCTGAAAGAGATGACACACAACATCATTCATTTAGTTTATTAACCTTCTACTCTCTCTGGAGCACTGGTTTTCAACTAAATCACACCAAACCCCTCTCTAGTCATCAACTGGGTCCACCCCTCTCTTGGTGTCAAGTAGGCCTTTGGGTGTAATGTGGGTCCATCTCTCTGTGGGTATAATGTGGGTCCATCTCTCTCTATCCAGACATAATGTTGGTCAATCTCTCTGGGTGTAATGTGGGTCCACTTCTCTCTGGATATTATATGGGCCCATCTCTCTCTAGGCATAATGTGGGCCCATTTATCTCTGGATATTATATGGGTCCATCTCTCTCTTGGTGTAATGTGGTTCCATCAATCTTTTGGTGACAAGTGAGCCCACCTCTCTGGGTGTAATGTGGGTCAATCTCTCTCTGGGTGTAATGTGGGTCCACCTCTTTCTGGATATTATATGGGCCCATCTCTCTCTGGGCATAATGTTGGTCCATTTATCTCTGGATATTATATGGGTCCATCTCTCTCTGGGTGTAATGTGGGTCCATCAATCTTTTTGGTGACACGTGAGCCCACCTCTCTGGGTGTAATGTGGGTCCATCTCTCTCTGGATATTATATGGGCCCATCTCTCTCTGGGCATAATGTGGGTCCATTTATCTCTGGATATTATATGGGTCCATCTCTCTCTGGGCGTAATGTGGGTTCATCTCTCTTTTGGTGTCAAGTGAACCTACCTTTCTGGGTGCAATGTGGGTACATCTCCCTCTGGGTGCAATGTGGGTACATCTCCCTCTGGGTGTAATGTGAGTGCATCTCTCTTTTGATGTCAAATGAGCCCATCTCTCTGGATATAATGAGGGTTCATCTCTCTAGGTGTAATGTGGGACCATCTATCTCAGGGTGTAATGTGGGACCATCTATCTCAGGGTGTAATGTGGGACCATCTATCACAGAGCGTAATATGGGTCCATCTATCACAGGGTGTAATGTGGGTCCATCTATCTCAGGGTGTAATGTGCAACCATCTATCTCAGGGTGTAATGTGGGACCATCTATCTCAGGGCGTAATGTGGGTCCATCTATCACAGGGTGTAATGTGGGACCATCTATCACAGGGCATAATGTGGGTCCATCTATCTCAGGGTGTAATGTGGGTCCATCTCTCTATGGAAGTGAAGAAACTAAACCAGCTGTGACTGGGATTACTCCTCATAATCAGATGAACTTCTGATTAGTTTCCTCTGTGTGTGTGTGTAAGTTGATCACCTAAACAGATGGCTAGCACACAGATGGTGTGAGTTTGTATGACCAGTGCTAGTATACAGATGGTGTGAGTTTGTGTGGCCAGTGCTAGTATACTTCTTCTTCTTCTTCTTCTTGCGATCGCATCTTTGATGATTACACCGTCAGACGAGTTCTCATGATGAATTCGACTGTTGTTTGAAGTTCCTCTTTAACTCCATATAGCTTTGAGTTTAGTGTTGAGTCATTGGGCCAGTATATCTTTCTTAACTGGTCATACAGAGGACAGTCCTGTAGAACATGCTCAGCAGTTTGTTCGTTTAATCCACATGTGCACAGTGGTGAAGCAGACAATCGTAGCTTGTGCATGTGTTTATTCAGTTTGTTATGCCCTGTCCTGAGTCGAAAAATAGTTGTCTGTCCCTGCCGGTCGAGAGTGTGATAGTCGTCTTTGGGTTGGTTCTGTTCTCTTCTGATAGTCTGGATAGCTCTCTTTTTCTCAAAGTATGTGACTTCATTATCTTCTTGTTCACATTCTCCTCCCTTTTTTGCAAGTTTATCTGCCTTTTCATTTCCGGGTACACCACAATGAGATGGTACCCACTGAAGTATGGTTCTCTTTTTGGCAGCTACCTTGTTTAGTTCATTTCTCAGATGCGGGAGTTTACCACCCTTGAGAGCTTGCAGGACAGACAGTGCATCTGTGAGGATGACTACCTGGTGGCAGTCAGAGTTGGTGTTATAAATCATATTTGCAGCTTGCTCTAGAGCTTGAACCTCAGCTGTATAGTTGGAACAGAATTTACCAGTGGGAATGTGCCTAGTCTCATAGTGGTTGTCAGGATATGAGATAAAGATACCGGCACCTCCATTCCTAACAGCATTAGTTGCTGATCCATCTGTATAGGCATGTATCCATGATTGATCGGGATAGCTTTCTTGGATCATACTCAATGTAGCAGTTTTCGTTTTTGCAGATCATTATACTCACATCCACTTGTGAGACCACTGACTGTTGTATTAATTTGGAGGGCACTGCTGGCCTGCTCCCATGGTACAGGGTATAGGGTGGGCTTCAGTGGTGTTGTCTTCATGGATAGGTCTTCTTGATGCTGTCTTATAAGTCTTTTCCCCCGATGCACAAAGCTGCTACGCTTTAGACGTCCCAATGCCAGATCATCTAGTCTTGCCTTCATTGGGTGCATTGGCATACTGTTGTACTTTTCCATCTGGATCATGGTTTTTGTGTCTCTTCTATGGGACAATGTCTGTAATCCAGCAACCTTCTGCATCTCTGTTATTGGTGTAGTTTTCATGGCTCCTGTAATGAGCCTGAGAGCTTGATTTTGCACCTTGTCCAAAGACTGCAGATGTGAGTTAGCAGCTGATGACCATGCTGCTGAGCTAAACTCTAAGTGTGGTCTTATTACTCCATTATAAATCTTCTTTAGATTTCGTTCATTTGGCTCCCAGTTGGTACCTGCTAATTTTCTGAGTATGCCTAGTCGTCTTCGGGCCTTTCCTTCTGCATTTTCAATATGCTTATTCCATGTAAGCCTTTGGTCAAATGTCACCCCAAGATAGGTGGGGTAGCTTTCTTCCTTGATCACGGTTGTCCCTAGGTGTATGTTAGCTGATTTGTCCTTGGGGGCGAGGGAGAACAGTGTTGTGGAGGTTTTGTCTGTGTTTATTGTGATAAGCCATTTCTCTGCCCATGACACTAGCATGTCTGCTGCCCGCTGCATTCTATAATTTGCTGTGGTGACATTTTCATCAGCGCACCAGAGTACTAGCTTTAACTCCTGCCGGGAGATCTTTCACCAGGTCATTGATGTAAACAAGGAAGAGTGTTGGGGAAATTACTCCTCCTTGAGGTACCCCCTGATGGAGCAACACTTTTCTGCTCTGCAGACCGTCAAGAGTGACTCTAGTTCTCCTGTTATGCAAGTATGACTGGATCCATTTCATCATGTTGCCTTGGATTCCACTTCTCCTAAGTTTTGCAATGAGGCCATCTTTCCACACCTTGTCAAAGGCCTGCTTGAAGTCGACCCAGATCGTTAGGACCTTTTTCTTCTCCTGGAAGGCATCTTCTATTGCTTGAGACAAGTAAGTAACTTGGTCTTCTATACTGTAGCATTCTCTAAATCCAGCTTGTTCCGGCACCAGGATCTGCTCAGACTCTAAATACCATTTCAATCTGTGGTTGACTATTCGCTCCATAGTCTTCCCAACACAGCTTGTGAGACTGATTGGCCGGTAACTTGCAGCCTCGGTCTTACATTTCCCTTTCTTTAGTATGGGTATTGTGATGGCTTCTCTCCATACTTGGGGTACCGTTCCTTTCAACCAGCTGTGGTTGAATATCTCAAGCAGTTTTGTCTTTGCTGCTGAGCTCAGATTTACTAGCATTTCGTTGCTGATTTTGTCTGGGCCGGGTGACTTTTGAAACTTAAGCTTGGAAATAGCCTTCTGTAGTTCTCCTAGTGTGATGGGTTCCCTCATTGGGGCAGGAGTATCTGTCTGTCCCATGGTTGCCAGTATTTCTTTTCTTATCTCTCTCTGATGGTCTATGTTAATGGGTAAGTTGCTTTCTGAACTGTATCTTCTAGCAAACAAGTCTGCAGCTTGTTTTCCTCTGAAAAGTTTGCCACCTTCATCCAATGTGATAGTCTGCCTTGGTGAGGAATGCTCTTCATTTAGAGACTTGACTAATCTCCAAAGTTTCCTGCCGTCTTTCTCAAGGTTCAGCGATGCCGTTTTAGTTCTCCAGCTTTTCCGCTTTTCTTCTAGCTTTGTTCTCTGAAACTCTGCTACAGCCTTTTTCCATTTGTTGTGAGTTTCAAGTGAAGGCTGAGACTCTGCGTCCTTTCTAGCCTTGTCCATAGCTTCCTGACGTTCTTGGAGTGTGCTGGACCAGTATGGTATGTAGTTACGCCGGCATCCTTTGGGAATGGTTTCTTTTGCAGCTTGTAGTATGCATCTGTTGAAGTCTTTTACCACTTCATTAATGTCTCTGTTCTGTACCTTGAGGGTAGACAGCAGCGTGTTCACCTGATGCCTGAATAAACCCCAGTTGGCTTTTTTGTAGTTCCATCTTGTAATGGCTGGGCCTGTACTGAGAGTTGCACTCTGGACAGTAAGAAAGATTGGGCGATGGTCGCTTCCCCCTAGTTGGTCTCCTACTTCTCTACTAATAGATCCAGCTATATCTGGTGTGGAGAAGGCAAGATCTGGTGTTGAGGTTGTGTGCCATCCTCTGGAGTAGAAGGTAGGAGTATCTGTGGCATTATTGACTAGGATTAGGGAGTGATCATCTTGCCAAGTTTCAACCTCTTCACCTCTGTGATCCAGATGGTTATAGCCCCAGCTCTGGGAGTGGCTATTAAAGTCTCCAACTGCTATAAAGTTGGTGGCTGGTACCTGTATAGAGCTGAGACTCAGGGGTTTGTTGTTCGGACAGTAATAGTTCAGGAGTTCTATTTCCATCTTGTCTACCTTTATCTGCAGCAGCTGATATTCTGCTCCATCCATGAAGGTTTTCCTTTCGTGTGCAGGAATGTTATTCCTTACAAGAGTAAGTACTCCTCCTTTTCGTCTATCTTGTCTGTCGGATCTGAAGCATTGATATCCCCTTATTTTAAAGGTTTGATCTGCTTTCAAGTGAGTCTCTTGGATACAGCAAACACTGACTTGCTTCTCATACAAGATGTTTTCCAGCTCTGTCTTTTTGCTGTATCCAGCCTGCTTGCTGTTCACTCCCTCTGCATTCCAGTGCATCATGACAAGTGGCACTCTGGGTTTCTCTTTTTCTGTTTTGTTTTGGTCAGTAGTTCTCCTCCGCCGTCTGTTGACTCCACAAGACGGTCTAGAGGGTCCTCCAGTAGCTGAGGGTGGGCTCTGTCGAGGCTCAGAGCCCGGCACTGCACCTGCCTGGTGGAGCTCCACAGGGCGAGCACCAGAACGAGATTTATTTGACGGTGTACTCTCCATAGAAAAAAAAAAAAGCGAGTTGCATGATACTGTGGTTTCCGGTGCGCCTTCTGGCCCAGTATCTACGACTTTAGCACCTGTTCAATGGGAGAGTGGGCTCATCCCTAATCTGTTTATGTTCCCAGTAGTAGACTATTCGCAAGCAGCCTGGGGGTGTCACTGCTCTGCGCGGACCTTGTTTACCGAGGCGGCGTCCGAGCTCGTATGGTGAAAATATGGTTGCGTTATCTTCAAAATAGCCCTGTCTTTCCCGTGGCTTTTCTGCCATCCTGCAACTTTGAGTTAGGGAGTTCTGAGCTCCAGTCTCTTTCCCAGGCATTTTATCCTGGCCTGGCACGCATACAGAGGACCCCACTTCTGGTTCTAAGTTAGCAGTTGGGGATAGGTGGGGTAGCACACTGTGCATTCCCCGTCATCCAGGGGGCTCTCCAACTATGCAGAGCTTGCACAATGCTGTGCTCTGGTTCGGGGCTCTCCCAAGGAATCCTCACGTCCTGCACAGAGCCACTTCCCGATACCCACCACCTGCCAACCCTCCATTGTAGAAATCTCCTGCATGCGGCCATCCAGTCAAGAGCCAGTATTAAGTCTGGTGCCCAAGTGATCCCCCCAAGCTCAGTGTGCAATGCTGGGTTCTCATCATGCTGCAACACAGGAGGGATTGTGATGCTCAGCCATCTCTCTCAATTCTGCACCGATAAGTGACATCGGGGACTTAACTTTGCCTCAGTACTGGGAGGCCCCGTTTCCGGGTACAGCACACACAGCCAATTGAGGCAACGGTCGCCATGGGCGTGATAGACGACAAACAGTGAAGAATGAGGCAAGAAAGCATTTAACCCATGAAGTGGGGGTGGATTGGTGCAGACCAGAGCATGTACCACTCGCCGGTGGGTTCTGCATCTACACCTATAGGGTTCCACCCACTCCTCAGCCCATTTAGTCTGGCCCCTCACCCAGGACCTGTGCTAGTATACAGATGGTGCGAGTTTGTGTGGCCAGTGCTAGTACACAGATGGTGTGAGTTTGTGTGACCAGTGCTAGTACACAGATGGTGTGAGTGTGTGGCCAGTGCTAGTACACAGATGGTGTGAGTTTGTGTGACCAGTGATAGTATACAGATGGTGTGAGTTTGTGTGACCAGTGCTAGTATACAGATGGTGTGAGTTTGTGTGACCAGTGCTAGTATACAGATGGTGTGAGTTTGTGTGACCAGTGCTAGTATACAGATGGTGTGAGTTTGTGTGACCAGTGCTAGTATACAGATGGTGTGAGTTTGTGTGGCCAGTGCTAGTATACAGATGGTGTGAGTTTGTGTGACCAGTGCTAGTATACAGATGGTGTGAGTTTGTGTGACCAGTGCTAGTATACAGATGGTGTGAGTTTGTGTGACCAGTGCTAGTATACAGATGGTGTGAGTTTGTGTGACCAGTGCTAGTATACAGATGGTGTGAGTTTGTGTGACCAGTGCTAGTATACAGATGGTGTGAGTTTGTGTGACCAGTGCTAGTATACAGATGGTGTGAGTTTGTGTGACCAGTGCTAGTATACAGATGGTGTGAGTTTGTGTGACCAGTGCTAGAATACAGATGGTGTGAGTTTGTGTGGCCAGTGCTAGTACACAGATGGTGTGAGTTTGTGTGACCAGTGATAGTATACAGATGGTGTGAGTTTGTGTGACCAGTGCTAGTATACAGATGGTGTGAGTTTGTGTGACCAGTGCTAGTACAAAGATGGTGTGAGTTTTGTGTGACCAGTGCTAGTACACAGATGTTTGTGTGAGTGCTAGTACACAGATTTGTGTGTGACCAGTGCTAGTACACAGATGGTGTGAGTTTGTGTGACCAGTGCTAGTACACAGATGGTGTGAGTTTGTGTGACCAGTGCTAGTACACAGATGGTGTGAGTTTGTGTGACCAGTGCTAGTACACAGATGGTGTGAGTTTGTGTGACCAGTGCTAGTACACAGATGGTGTGAGTTTGTGTGACCAGTGCTAGAATACAGATGGTGTGAGTTTGTGTGACCAGTGCTAGTACACAGATGGTGTGAGTTTGTGTGACCAGTGCTAGTACACAGATGGTGTGAGTTTGTGTGACCAGTGCTAGTACACAGATGGTGAGTTTGTGTGACCAGTGCTAGTACACAGATGGTGTGAGTTTGTGTGACCAGTGCTAGTACACAGATGGTGTGAGTTTGTGTGACCAGTGCTAGTACACAGATGGTGTGAGTTTGTGTGACCAGTGCTAGTACACAGATGGTGTGAGTTTGTGTGACCAGTGCTAGTACACAGATGGTGTGAGTTTGTGTGACCAGTGCTAGTACACAGATGGTGTGAGTTTGTGTGACCAGTGCTAGTACACAGATGTTGTGAGTTTGTGTGACCAGTGCTAGTACACAGATGGTGTGAGTTTGTGTGACCAGTGCTAGTACACAGATGGTGTGAGTTTGTGTGACCAGTGCTAGTACACAGATGGTGTGAGTTTGTGTGACCAGTGCTAGTACACAGATGGTGTGAGTTTGTGTGACCAGTGCTAGTACACAGATGGTGTGAGTTTGTGTGACCAGTGCTAGTACACAGATGGTGTGAGTTTGTGTGACCAGTGCTAGTACACAGATGGTGTGAGTTTGTGTGACCAGTGCTAGTACACACAGATGGTGTGAGTTTGTGTGACCAGTGCTAGTACACAGATGGTGTGAGTTTGTGTGACCAGTGCTAGTACACAGATGGTGTGAGTTTGTGTGACCAGTGCTAGTACACAGATGGTGTGAGTTTGTGTGACCAGTGCTAGTACACAGATGGTGTGAGTTTGTGTGACCAGTGCTAGTATACAGATGGTGTGAGTTTGTGTGACCAGTGCTAGTATACAGATGGTGTGAGTTTGTGTGACCAGTGCTAGTATACAGATGGTGTGAGTTTGTGTGACCAGTGCTAGTATACAGATGGTGTGAGTTTGTGTGACCAGTGCTAGTATACAGATGGTGTGAGTTTGTGTGACCAGTGCTAGTATACAGATGGTGTGAGTTTGTGTGACCAGTGCTAGTATACAGATGGTGTGAGTTTGTGTGACCAGTGCTAGTACACAGATGGTGTGAGTTTGTGTGACCAGTG